>NW_004624851.1:6464869-6485091 GCF_000247695.1 Heterocephalus glaber | reverse complement strand
GCATTATATAAAGGTACAATTCCCAATGAGAAATGTAATTGTGTTGTATACCTACAATGTACCAATAAAAGAATTTAATACAAAAAAAAAATACTGAGGCTATAAGTGAAAAAACTATTGAATGTTCATAGCAGCATTATTTAAAATATCTGAAATGCAAACATAGCACAAGTGTCTACCTAGCAGTGAATAGATATACAAAAACCTTCACATATTTATCTTTCATTAAACTTATTTTTGTGTTCTTCATTAGTTAAAATTTTAAATGTAAATAAAAATACAATTTATTGCAAGATTATAGGAAAGTTTTAAGATCACAGCAGAGGCTGAAAACCAGAGAAGAAAGGCAGGAGCCTGGCAGCTTCACAGGAGCTCAGCATCATTGTTTCATGTATTACATGACAGTATTCACCAGGCATTGAAGACTAAGTATAAATACACTCATTCTCTGTCTTTCAGCACATGATTTGTATTTCAAGGACAGAACTTGGTTCACAGGCCTGCCACATGTGAGAAAGGACTGGGTTCCTTAACTGACACTCCTACTAAGTTTCATTTAATGGTACATAATGAAGGTCATCCCAAAGATACCAGTGATCTATTATTCAAAAAAAGAGAAATGTCTGTTATGGAAATAACCAATAACTTTATGTTCCCTGCAAATTGTATGGCATTTTGACATTTGTCAATGAACAGCAGCAGTTTCTCTGGGAAAAAAGTCACATATCCGTTTCATAGATAATTATTTAACCATGATAAGGAATGGTATAATATGGATGAATTGTGAAAACATTAAGCTCAGTGAAAGAAATCATAAACAAAATGCTTGTATGACTGCATTCATATTAAATGTGCTGAACAGGAAAATCCATAGAGACAGAAAATAGATTGATTAGACTTTGCCAGGGCTTGACAAAGGAAAAGAAGGAAATGATTGCTAATAGGCAAGGTATTTCTTTTTGAGGCCAGAAAAATTTTCTAAATTTAGATTTTACTAATGGCCGCATAACTATGGGAGTATTGAAAGATAATATGTTGTATGTATTTTAATTAGATTTAAATAAACCATCTAAAATGCAATTGAGGGTGCTTTGAAAGTAACAAGAAGTAGCTGAAGGGCAAGATGAAACAGTAGAAATAGAAAACTGAACTTGGGCTGGAGTGTTGATACTTAAGCTTCTAGCTCTGTGACACTGAATAAATTTTTTCTCATTCTTTAACCTTAGAACCAGGATTAATAAAATTTTCATTAATTGTGTAACCATTAAATAGTATGGGGAAGATAAGAATGTTTTGTAAGCTGCAAAGTGGTACTCAACTGTAAAACATAGTGAAGTAATGCATAATATACATATGCAATTATTATTATGCTACATAGTAAGCATGTGAAGTCCTGCAATTGACATATATTTTTATTCCTAGTCAGGCAATTATGACAATAAAAAATTAACGTTAGTTCATGAACAACATTATTAATTATCTTTCATTAAGAATAATATATCTTTTTTTTCTCATTCCCCTTCCCTCCCTTCCATCCCTCCACCCCTCCCTATTTGCAAAAGTTTTGTTTCCATTTTTTCTTCTTTTCTCATATTTTCCCCTTCTTTCCTTTCCACCCCCTACTTCCCCTTTCCCTCTGAACCTTTTCTTCCTATTTTACATTATCTATTATACATTTTTAAGACCATACTTTTAAGTGAAATAAATAGGTCACACATGTGTAAATACCAAATTGTCTCTCTGATGTGAGAAACTGAAAGTGTAAATGAGGATTAACCTCACTTTAAATACTGGTGGAAAATGAATCTTAATCCAATTCTGACATGATGCTTTCTGCTACAGTATCTTCAATGTTTTTCCCCTGATCAACTGAATAAAGTTCAAACTAGGGAGTCTGGTATATAGAGCCCACTATGATCTATGAAAAGCCTTTTTTCCCCATTATTTTCTAGCTACCTGAATCTTTCATTATTTTCATATCAAGCTTCTACTTCCTGATGAAACCCTCACTTTTCTATCTCTAGGACTTAGCAGATGATCTTTATATGTGGAAATATCTTTTTTTTCCTATTTGATGCTTAAATAATAGTTAGATACTTTTTTGAGTTGTACCACTCAGGGTTTTTCTACCTTTAATTCTCCTTAGGAGGCCGTAAACCTCAAGAGCTCATGGCATTCATGTGTTCAAACATATGAAGTGGAAAAAGAAATAAGAATGGGCCTACCATATGCATTTTTAAAAGCAAAGGGATGAAAATTCTAATGAACAGTATTTACTTTTAGAAACACTGGTATAAAGAAATAAACATTGACCTGGAATCAAGAGGCCCATTTCTAAACGTGGGTCCCCCAATAACTCACTGGGTGATGTGATATCAGTCAAAATTTCTGAAACTCAGATTTCTCTATCTGTGAAATTCATGAATGATGCAACAAACATAATTTTCCAAAACTTAAAGGTTGGCAAATGCGGGTTTATCTTCTTCTTGATCATTGATTTGTAAATATCTCCAATAAAGTCTGTTCTTACCTTGTGGTGTCTGATGTAGATTTGTCCTAAGCATTGTTGCATGATGATTGGCAACTGCAAAGAAACCTACCCTGCTTGATAAGAGTGAACTGCGTAATGTAGAAGTTCTTTTCCCTCACTAATTTCAGAGAAATATTTGTGGAAAAAAATCAATAAATGAAAGCAAGAAGTGCTAGCTTGCTGAGAACTGTGCATTGGAGCAGAAACAGAATCAAACTTTTTGTCATTGCAGTTTTAATATAAAGTCTATGGCTAAAACAATAGTGTAATGAATAAAATATTTTTACATGTCTAATATTTTTACCATTAGCTACACATACTATTCCCATAATACTTCCCAACATGACATTTGGAAGATTGTTCCAGATAGAAATATCCTAATTCCAGAAAACTGATGTCTTGACTCACTTGTTTTTCAAAATACCCTGAAAAAGGAAAAGAAAAAAGAAAAAAATATTTTTAAACCTGTGTCCACTATTCATTTATTGGGAGATATGGAATAAACTAGTTAAAATTTCTGAGGCTTAGATATTCTCATCTGCAACAGTTTAGGAGTGATAAAATAAAAATAATTATGATAGGGGCCGGTGATTTAGCTCAGTGGTTCCACCACCTGCCTTACAAGTGCAAGGTCTGGAGTTCGATCCCCAGCACCAAAAAAAATAAATAAATAATAATTATGATAAATAGAAGGGTCAAGAAGTGCATGCTTCCTTTTTGTTGACTGTTTATAATTTTCTCCAATAAAGTTTATTTTTAACCTCTTTGATGTTTTACACAAGGTTTTGAATGAAGATTGTATTTAATTTGGAAAAGCATCCTATTCAAGAATATGTTAAGTACTAAGGGTGATATGATACATTTTTAAACTACCAAAACATCCAAGAGTAATTCCCTAGATTAAAATAAAGTTATGCTTACAAAATGCCAAAACAACTAGATAATTTGGACAATTCAATGAGGAGAAAAATCACTAATATTACTTTTCATACATTATAAAAACAATTCTTCAATTTTCTTGTCAACAACTTATCTGTGACACTTTGTAGACATGATTTTCTGTTCAAAAATAATAGAACAACTCAGCTATGGAAATCATAACATGATGGCCTAAAGAAGATTCTGAACAAATTTTATACTATTGGGGACAAAGTAGTGGATGTTTTGTTTCTCAAAAACAGTATTAAATTTCAGTAAAATGAAAGATTGAAATATTTTAAAAAGAATTTCTCCTTTGTCTGTCTATCTGTCTGTCTATTGGTCTGTTTCCCTCTCTCTCTCTCTCTCTCTCTCTGTTTATATTTCTTGTTCTGTTATTGACATAAAATTCATATACTATGTGAAGTAACATTTTAAAATAAATTTATTAGATACTTTGAATAATCAAGTATTTGAAGTATTTGAAATCTTTCAGAATATGAAGAAATGCACACACATACACACACAGAAAATTCCTAGATATTACCACTCCTGTCATGCTCTTTGTCTTTTG
The DNA here is from genome assembly GCF_000247695.1 of Heterocephalus glaber. Next base: position 6,481,069 of record NW_004624851.1, on the reverse strand, counting down.
TAGTCTTCATAACTGTTTTGAAAAAAATATAAATGAATAGAAAAAACAGACATTAAGAGTGAAAACTTGAGCAACCTAAGCTAGTCATATACAGGATAGATAAGTAGACTTTTCTAACGTAGATTTAAAGTGTTAAGTGATTACTTAAAGGAAGGCAGCTGGCAAAAGTAAGTTTCTTTTTTATCCCAAAGTATGTTGTGTCCTGTTATTTGAAAATTGTTAGAAACATTGATTGGGCCTGAAACATTTATTAAGAGCTGCTTGCTTCAAACAAATAATTTTAAAAGTTTTTCCATAATAGCTAGACTAACTAGGAAAAAAAATGTGGCATACCTGAAAGGTTGTAAATTATTTAAATAAAAAATCCATCAGTTTTCAAGATTGTTAATTTAAAAGTTTTGACCCAGACTATTAGATCTCTTCATTTTGAGCTTTTAAACATGCTTTTTATTTTGTGAACACATGCACTGGTTGAAATTGAATAAATATAACTTAAAAATAAATATTTTAAATCTATTATTTAGAGTTAATATTTAATTTATAATTCTCTTTTCATGGTGAAACAAAACTTACACAATGCCTTTGCTTTAGGGGGTGTGGCTTTAGATCCACTATATTTTTCAGTGCAGATAAAGATTTGTTTTATAGCCAAAGAGCCTTAATAATTCAGCTTCTACTTGCTGGGTTAATTACATGTCATGTTATTAATGGATTGCAGTTAGAAATCATCCCAGAATCCCTTCTAGGATATATATACATACTGAATATATTCAAACTATTACATTACACATTCTTTCAAAAGTAGTTTTCACAAAAGAGATTTCATTTTTTTCAAGTATGGGAGAAAGTACACATATATATGTGGTATGTATATTTTTTTTCTCCATGAGAATAAAGAGACCAAATTAGTACTTAGATTTTAAAAAATTTCATTCTGAAATCGCACAAAAGCCAGTCTTACAGAGAAACATATCTTTCTCTCATTACTAAAATTTATTTTCTTCTGTCAGTGACTATTGATATATGATTCATATACCATGAAATTCACTCAAAATGTGTAATTCGCTGAATTTGTAGCATATTTTGAGTTGTGAAACTGCCATCACAATGACTGAATTATTTATTTAGCATAATGCTTTCAAACTTTCATCTATATTTTAGCCTGTATGAAGACTTTATTGGTTCTCTAACCAAATAATGCACCCACTATAAAGATATATCACATTTTGCTTATCCATTCATCAGTTGAAATGTATTTCAGCTGTTTTCACATTTTGATGATTACAAATAATGGCGTTATGAGTGTTCATGTATTTGTGTGGATATATGATTTCACTCATTTCTCTTGGTATATATGTAAGAGTAGAACTAATAGATCATATGGGCACTTTTATTTTTGAATTTTGAGGAACTACCAGACTCTTCTCATAGCAGCTGCTCTATTTTACATTCACATTTGCAGGGTATGATGGTTTGAAATTTTTTCCACTGGTGTTAGCTCTTTCTTTTTTCTTTCTTTCTTTCTTTCTTTCTTTATTTCTTTCATTCTTTCTTTCTTTCTTTCTTTTCTTAGGTACAGCCTAATGAGTGTAAAGTAGGTATCGCATAGTACTGACTTGGACATACGATAGTGTGCTCATTCACTATTTCCATATATTCTTTAATGAAATTGCTATTCATTTTTGTTTGCTCCTTTTGGAATTGGGTTGATTGTGTTTATATTATTGAGATGTATTTGAATATTCTGGGCTTAAATTCCTTGTCAGAACCTGAGGACCAGTGGAACAGATTAGAAGATGCAGAAACAAAGCCAGACACACTCAGCCATCTCATCTTCGACAAAGGAGCCAAACACCCTCACTGGAGGAAAGATAGCCTCTTTAATAAATGGTGCTGGAAAAATTGGGTTTCAACTTGCCAAAGATTAAAACTAGACCTATATCTCTCACCATGCACTAAACTAAAATCAAAATGGATTAAAGATCTAAATATTAAAATAGAAACTCTGAACCATTTGGAACAGAGGTTAGGTAGAATCCTTGAAGACATCGGTGTAGGAACAGATTTTATGAACAAAACCTCAGTTGCCAGTGAACTAGCACAAACAATCAACAAGTGGGATCTCTTCTTATTAAAAGGCTTCTGCACAGCAAGAGAAACCACCAGCAGTGTGAAGAGACAACCCACAATGTGGGAAAAAATCTTCACCTGCTCTTCCTCAGACAAAGGTCTACTATCTCGAAACTATAAAGAACTTAAAAAGATCAGACCTCCCAAATTTAAAGACCCAATCCAAAAATGGGCATCTGAAATGAACAGACATTTCTCAGACAAAGAAGTAGAAATAGCAAATAAATACATGAAAAAATGTTCAACATCACTGGTCATTTGAGAGATGCAAATGAAAACAATGCTGAGATTCTACTTCACTACAGAAAGAATGGCTGCTATCATGAAATCCACCAATAAGAAATGCTGGCGGGGCTGTGGGGAAAGAGGAACCCTGCTCCACTGCTGGTGGGAGTGTAGACTGGTGCAACCACTGTGGAAATCAGTATGGAGATACCTCAAAGAACTAGGACTGGAAGAACCATTTGACCCTGCTATTCCACTGCTGGGGATCTTCCCCAAAGAATTAAAAGAATCATACCACAGTGATATATGTGCACCCATGTTCATAGCAGCACAGTTTGTAATAGCTAAAACTTGGAAACAGCCCAAATGCCCATCAACTGGAGACTGGATAAAGAAAATGTGTTTTTTTAATAAAATGGAGTACTACTCAGCCATAAAAAATGAGAAATTAGAGACATTTATAGCTAAGTGGATGCACATTGAGGCAATACTCTTAAGTGAAATAAATAGGACCCACATGTGTAAATACCGAATAGTTTCTCTGGTGTGAGAAACTGAAAGTGTAAATAAGGACTAAAATGTATAATAGGTAATGTGAAATCGGAAGAAAAGGGGCAAAGGGGAAGGAAGTGGGAGGGCTAGGGGAAAGGATAGAAGGGAATGGAATTAATATGAGAAAATGGAAAAATAGGAACAAAACCTTTGTAAATAGGGAGGAATGGAGGGCTGGGCAAGGGTGAAAAAGAACCAAGAGAGGCTATGTAAAGGTGGAAATTTCCAATGATAAATGTCATTATATTGTATACCTAAAATGTACCAATGATTAGAATGAATAATTGATAATATAAAATAGGAAGAAAAGGTCCAAAGGGGTAGGGGTATTGGGTGGGTCAGGGGAAAGGAAATAAGGGAAAGGAAAAATGATGAGAAATGGAAATAAAGTCTTTGTAAATAGGGAAGGGTGGAGGGGGTGAAGGGAGGGCTAGGAATGGGGAAAAAATAAGAACCAAGATGCATTATGCAAAGGTACAATTCCCAATGAGAAATGTAATTGTGTTGTATACCTACAATGTACCAATAAAAGAATTTAATAAAAAAAATTCTTTGTCAGATACAATTTCCGTTTTCTCCAGGATATAGTCTTTTTACTTAATTGAAGTCTTCCTTTAACCATAGATTTTTTTTAAAAATTGATTATCTTTTTTAAAAATTTGTTTTGTTTGGTTTGGTATTTTGGATTTTAGGAGTCATACCTAAAAAACTGTTGACTAATCCGAGGTTAGGAAGATTAACATGAATTTTTTTCTAAAAATTTTATAGATTGTGCTCTTATATTTATATAGACCAATAGCAATTTTAGCAGCCCTTCATCCAAATGGCAATAACATGACATTTTAGCAGTCATCTTCGGATTGTGTTTTTCCCAGGTCATACTCAGCTGTTAGGCTTCACTAATTGCTGACTCATTCTTCATAATGTCCTGGATCCTAATTTGTTCCATAGTCTGATCCAATTAATTTTGGGCCCCTTTCAAATGGAATTATTGAAGCAGGTATGTGAGATTTCTTTTCATTCCAGGAGATATTTTAGTTATTTATTTTACTGATTCACTCTGGTAAAGTAATGTCTTAGTTATTTTCACATTGCTGGGACAAAATTGCCAACCCCCACAAGTTAAAAAATGGAGAGTTTTATTTTAGTTCACACTTTGTAGAGGCTTCAGTCCATAGTTGGCTGACTCTCAGACAGGGTGGCAAGGCAGAGGAGAAAGAGTTCATGGCATGTCATGGCAGGCAGGAAGCAGAGAGTCTTCCTTCTTTCCCTTTTTATTCCATCTAGCCTATAAGCCTATTGGATGGGGCCAGCCATGCCCAGGGTCAGTCTTCCCTCTTCAGTTAATCCATGATCTATACAAACCCAGAACTATGCTAAAACAATCAGGAGACTAATCTAGTATCACATACCCATGATCCAGTCACTCCTGAAAGCCCTACCTTTAAGTGCATGGGGCTTTGAAGGGGGAAAATCTTGGTATCATCTATAATATTCTGTACCTGGCCCCTGAAAATCTCATGTGGATCGCTTTATGAAAAATACATTGAGACCATCTCTAAGAGTCGATGAAGTCCTAACAGTTTCAGTGTTGCTGAAAAGTCCAAGTCCAAATTTTCTTCTGAGATTTAAGGCAAACTCAGCTGTGAGTCCCTAGAAAAAGGTAAAGAAAGTTAAACACTTCCAATATACAGTGACATAATATAAACTTTTCCATTGCAAAAGGTAGAAATAATTCGACAGAAAGGAATATGATCAAAGCAAGATCTAAATCCAGCACTGTAAACATTAAATCTCATAGTTCTATGTTTATCATCTGGAGAAATCAATGGCAAAATGTGAACTCCAAAGGTATTGAGTGGCCTTGCCTGTATGGCACTGCCAGTGGTTGTGGCACTCATGGCCTCTCTCTTGGGCCAGTTTTGTTCACTTACTGCAGCTTTCTTCATATGTTTTAAGTTCCTGGCTTCTCTGACTTCTGGGGTCCCCGCTACACTTTCGGTTTCACACTCACAGATTTACATGCTGCCCCTCTTTGGGACACTGTGTAACTTCCTTGGCCTTTTTCTGAAATCTGAGTGGAAGCCTTCCTGACCTAACAATTTTTGCATTCCAAATGTATGTAAAACCAGCATCAAGTGGATGATAGCAAGGTCTGCCACCAGATGGAACAACAGCCAAGCTTCCTTTTGTCATGGCTATAGGGATTAAGTGCCTTGATTGCTGAGCACTATGGACCCAATCCCAAGGAACAAATTTCTTAGGATACCATCAGTCTGGCCCTGGGGCTGTCTTCTCAAAGTATTTTTCCTCTGAAATTTTGAGGATGTAAAAGGTAGAGTCCTACTCATTCTTGTGTTTCCCTCAGGCCATCATTTCTATTGTCCTGTTCAAATAGTACATGGCTTTTTAGTGGTAATCTTTTCAGCAACCAAGTTCTCCTCTGCTCCATTTTGGCAGGCCACAATTTTATCAGAGATTTCTTTCTGGCCAAATTCAAAACTTTTTAAATCATTTTATTAGACTGTTCTCAATTGTCAAGGTGCAGCTGGCTAAAAGCCCCCCAAAATAATCATGCCACTCCCTCAATATAAGACAGCCTTAAAATTTCTTCTGCCACATTAATTAGTCTGCTGGCCTTAATCTCAGTCTGCAGCAATGTCTCTGGATATGAACAAAATGCAGGCAGATTTTCTGCAAGATCATAACATACATGGCCTGGAGTCCAACTGACAATACAGTCTTTGTTCCAAATTCTGAATCTTATCTTTACTGGCTGCATTTCTATCAGTGTTCTGATCTTCTGAAACCTGACCAGAATTTCCTATTAAACTTGTTTCACAACATTCTATGGCAAATCTTCTGCCTGGCATCTCCCACCCTTTCCAAACTCCTCCTGCAAGCCTGTTTCAATGACTTCTGAACCACATGATCAGGTACAGTCACAACAAAAGCCCCATTCCTTGTACCAAAATCTGCATTAGTTATTTTCTCATTGCTTGGACAAAATATCCAACACCAATAGGTTTAAAAAGGAGAATTATTTTAGTTCACAGCTTGTGGAGATTTCATTCCAGTCAGCTGGCTCCACAGTATAGTGTCATGGCAGAGGAGAAAGTGTTCATGGCATGGCAGGCAGGAATCATAAAGCCTTCCTTCTTTCTATTTATTCCATCCAGGCCATGAGCCTATTGCTTGGTGAAAACCACACCCAAGGTGAGTTTCCCTCTTGAATTCTGAATCTACATTCAGAACTATGCTAAGTAAATCAGTGGACTACTCCAGCATCATACATCCAAGTTCCAGTATTACACACCCATGATACAGTCACTCCCAAAAACCACATCTAAGGCTTTTAGTAGACATCTAGATGTAAGCCATAACAAGTAACTAGCTTATAGTTTTGCTTGTTGGTGTGATGGAGCAAACAGCTTCTTATTTCAGTATCACCACAACCTCAATTGTTTACAAGAGGCTTGTTGCTTCTTATGTTTGAATTTCCCCATTTTTGTTTCAAATAAAGTCAATCTTTGAAATGTTTCAGATGTCTCTATTATGGAATTTCTATTTCTGTGAGGGGAAAATCTCTGTATCACTAGTCTGGGTGCTGCACATTGTGTTAGCCTCTAGTCTTCTCTCTTTGTTTTTACCAGGGTGGAAATTTTGCCCTGTGAGTGGAGGTTTGGTGGATGAAGAAGCCTCCAATCTTTCCATTGCTCTCATCTAAAATTCATCCTCTACAGTCAGTAGTATAAGGAAATGAGAAATGCTGTCAGCTTGCCTTTCTGAAATGAAATGGTGACCCTTGATGGAGAGCTTAGCATAGCGATATCCCTGTGTTTTTGGCTATACCTACCTGGAGTAAAATTTCTCTCACACTGTGCTGGGAAAGTTGAGAGATGGAGGAGGTTATTGTTCAAAATGTCACAGGATTTTTGTTCTTATGAAGTTTCAATAGATTTTTGTCAATAAATATTTATTTGTTTTCTGCAGCTCTCAGGTTGATAGATATACATACTTATCTATCTATATCACATATCCTTCTCTTTATAAACTCTGTCTCTTTTCATGTAAATCATCTGCATATCAATATCCATACAATTTTTTATCATTATTTTCATTGACAAATGGAGCTCATCATGCTGCCATTACAGAACAGCACCTCTTTCTCTTTAGAGAAACATGGATGTATTAATTTTCCAAATAGAAATACTTGTTATTACTGATTGTATGCTTCATCAGGCCAATGGTTTCGTATCTTATTTTTCAACCACTATATTACTTCCACACTTAGTTGATGATTTTTAAATGTTAAAACCATTGAGATTTGTGCTTCTTAATGTGACACAAACATGTACATGTTTACACCTATACATTAAAGCAAATTTGATATATATCATTTTTTTGTCTTCAATGCTTAAAAGAACATTGCGGATTATAGTTTTTTTGGATGAATGACTTATCCAGCACTCTAAAAATCATATTTGCCAGACCTGACAAATACTAGCTAATGGATAAAAGAATCTAAAAGTTTAATTTCTCACTGGCACTATGTCCAATAGAACCTTCTCTTTGAGCTTTATTCTGCAGCTGAGACAGAGAGAGAGAAAAAAATTTTTCCTCTAAGTAATATACACTGCTGTAATCTAAATCTCAAGCTGCTTTTGGACATACCTCCATCAAAATAAAAGCTTCCCTATGTTGAGAGATAATAAGACTAACACAGAAAATTGGGTATTGAATGAAGAGAACGAGAGTGGAGAGGAGAGAGTATAAGAGAAATTAGCGCTATCTTTGAATCTCTGGATGTTGTTCTTACAGAGGTCAGATCTAACCATGATCTTCCTATATAAAGAAATCTATAAATTTCTTTTCTCCTAAAGCTTCATTGAAGTGACCCTCTCTTACTTACAAGTGAAGAAGCTTTAATATATCATACTATGTTCAGAATATTATTACATGCATTCAAAATGTTTATATATATATACACATATGCTTGTGCATATAGACATTATAAAATATATACTTTACTAATTTTAAGAAATCCAGAATGATGCAAATGAAGAATTCCTTTAATTTCACTAATTAAAACTCAGGGTCCACATAATTGTTAGGTTATACCCATGATCTCATTATATGTACCAAATTGTTCTAGTTATACACATAATAAAATCAAATTTTCAATCAGCAGCATTTCTTCAGACCCCATTTGCACCAATTCTGCATTACGTTTAAATTATAAGAAAATTGAGGATTCTATCATGGCTCACTAGAGTCAGCAGTGCTCTTAAGATACTTAGAAGATACACACATAGAAGCAGAGGTACTTAGAAATGGGGTGGGGTCAAACAAAGACATAAATAAGGGAAGGTACTTTCAGGGAGAAGGCCATCAAATGAGTTCCAGTATAAGGGTATTTAGAAAAAGATGCTGGGCTACATCTAAATTCCAGCACTGTTATGCCAAAGTCCAGTGAACATTTCATCTGGGAAAAGTTGTAACAAACTCAGGCAAGAAGCTAAATACACCAGTGATGTCCAGGCTGCTATGATAAGAGCCTAGTCTAATAAATAACGTGCAGTGCTTACCTGTCCTAACTTTCTTCTCACTGGGAGAGGGAGGGGAAAGACTATGATATTTGCAGATCAAGGCACTAGAGAATCTGAAAGGAAAAGAATCATTCAGAGGAAAATGACTGAGTAAGGAATGACAGACCTTTGGGAAAGAAACAAGGGCACAATCCTGGTTAGGAACCTAGAACAAAACAGAGAGTTGTAACTGAGTTGCAAGAGTGGCAGGAATTGTGACTAGTGTGATCCAAGGGAGGAGAAAAAACACTCAAATAGTGCCAAAGAAGACATTCTCCCATTACTCCCAAATACACTGTTGAGTTCTGTGTTGTGAGATATTCTGCCCATAGCCAGTCTAACAGATGCTGCAGAACTCTGTGCCCACATGGAAACTTCCAACCACGAGTGAAAGGCTGCTGAGCACTGAGAGCTGGAGCTAATAAGGAGTTTGTAGACTGGATAGTGATGTTTTATGAAATTTGCACAGAAACTTTTGCACAGATAGACAGCCAGAGAGGAGCAGCGTGGCCAGTGAGGTTTGCACACATGCAGCTAAAGGGATTTCTCAAAGGGATAGCAATGGAGATTGAGAAGGCCTCTTTGGAAATAAGTGGAAAATTGAAAACTACACTAGCAACAGCACATGCCACTCCCCAGCACAATTGAAGATATCCAATCATAACCCAAATACAAAAAACCTCCTCTTAACCATGCCCAGAGGACAGCAACTGAAACCAAGCACACCATTGCCTGCAAAAGGAATGAGAGGCAGGTTCAGGGTTCCAAGCAGATACCAAAGCCTCTTCACTCAGTGGCAGGCAAAAAAAAACCCCAAAAAGTAATAGAAGAGAACCAGCTCAAGCACCAGCAGACAATTCCAACCTCCTGAACTCAGACACAGAGTACTAGAGTTCAGCACCTCACAACCACTACAAGCCAATTTTTTTTTCTATTTGTGGAAGTAGGTGGAAGAGCACACTGGTAAAACTAACTGCCATATAAATAGAACTGAAAGGACTTTATTTTTGACTTTTCATATTCATTCATTTTTCTCTTTTCCTTTTATATATATTGTAAAAAATAGAATAATAATTAATTAATGTTAGTGTGCTTTAGTTTAAATTGTACCTTTTATGGTCATTTAAGGTTAATCCTGACCAAAAATTATGTATAGATGATTTGAACAAAAGTGTTTTATAGCCATATTAATCTGTTTCTACATTCTCAGAGTTCCCCCTAATCTCCAAATATATTTCATTCCTTTTTCTTTCTTTTTTCTGCCTACACAAATAACTTCTCAAATTTCCTGTCCAGCAGTCCTCCATTCCACTATAAAAATAATATCAATAAATTCTTATCACTTTTCCTTCTTTCATTTGCTGTTATCTATTTTTTCATCCAACTTTCTGAATTATTCTGTTGCTTTTCTTCTTCCTTTTTCTTTCCCTCATCCTCAACATTCATGCCTATTTGTCATCAGTACTATATCATGGCATTTCTGGGTTATTGAAAAAAAATTGAAATTGTTTAACCAAGTTTTAAGTTAGAGAATTTATGTATTTTTTTTTAGATGATCATATATACTGCAGTGGTTTTCTCTTTTAATTTTTTTGAAAGGACCAATCCTACTACATAAGAGTAGGATGAAGGGCTCTATAAATACTGAAAGATCAGCAACACAAAGGTCACATCACCAGAAAACATGTACTGACTAAATCCATTTCCACAGTAACAACGTTTCCCTACCTTCACTAGTCCTTAACTCTCAGGACAAAAACAAGCAAAACTTGAGTAAATAAGGCAACATGATGCCTCTAAAAACACTTAACTACCCAATTTCCCAGTCACTGAAGTCCTAAGACCACGTTTCAGGAAAAGAAATCAAACCAAAAATCTTTGAGGATGAGGACAAAACAGAAAGAAAGAAACCCATAAAATACTTAGTAACCTCAAAAGGCATATGAACAGAGAGATGAAGTGTTTAATAAATAAAATATTCAATGACTGAAGGAAACACCATCAAAAAGCTGATTGTGTTAAATGAGACAATATAAGATAAAATGATATTTTTAGTAAAGAATTAGAGATTATCAAATGAAATCAGCCATAAATCTAAGGTATAAAAATTCTTTTGAAAGTATGTGCAGCAGAATAAAACGGTGTAAGGAGAGTAGTAGAACAAGAAAACAATGTTGATATAGTAGATCATGTACTCTGTGATACAGTAAAAAAACCCCAAAAACCTCTAGACACCTTGGAAACTAGATTCATCAGCTTCTAGATGTTTTTTTGAAAAGCAGCCTAAGCATTATAAGAGTTAAGGAAAGATGAAAAGACAACACAAAAGGTATAAAATCTTATTCTTTATAATCACAGCAGAAAATTTTCCACAGCTAGAGAAAGAATTCAATATCCAGGTTAATGAACAATATAGAACACCAAATAGCCATGACCAGAAAAGAACTTCTCCATGAAATATCATAGTCAAAATTCCAGAAATTATGTAAAAGTCAGAATATTAAAAGCTGTTAGAGAAAATATCAACTAACATAATGGCAAGACCATCAGAATGGCAAGAAATTTCTCAATCCTTAAAGAAAAATTTCTCAACTTACAAGTTGCAGGCAAAGTTTTCCAAGCCTTAATAGAAAAAAACTCCAATGGAGATTACTATGTCCTGCAAAATTATCTTTGAAAATTAATGGAGGAATGAATCAATTCCATGACAAAGAGAAGGTAAAGAAATTCATGGCCACTAAACTAGCACTGTAGAAAGTACTTTAGAGAATCCTAGACAGAGATAGTAACACCAAATCACCAAAGAGCCTAAAGGCAAGAATACATCTAACTGGTAGAGAAGCTAAATCAAAGGAAAAAATAAAGGAATGAGCACAAGAAAAATATTGCAAATGATTTGATTTACTAAATACTTCTCAGTAAAAACTCTCGATGTAAATGATCTTAACTTCACAATCAAAAGAAATGGGCTGATAGATTGGATCAGAAAACATAACCTAATTATATGATGCCTACAAGACACATACCTCATGCCCAAAAAGAATCGAATAGACTACAATTGAAAGGATGGAAAACAATTCTCTGTGTAGCAGAGGACTGAAAACAAGTGCAGTAGCTATCCTAATTTTACACACAATGGACTTCAAGGTAAAATTTACCAGAACAAGCAAAGAAGGTCACCATTATACTGGTAAAGGGAACAATTCAACAGGAAGACATAACAATACTGACAGACCAATTTAATGAAACAAATATTGCTAGATATGACAAAAGTCAGATTGCATAAAAGTGAATTCAGTCATAGTGGGGGATTTCAATACCACAACTTTAGAAATAGAGAGGTCAACCAGAAAAAAAATTAACAAAGAATTAACAAGTTGAATCACAAAACCAAAAAAATAGACTTAATAATATTTACAGTGTTTCATCTAACATTACACAATACATATTTTTCTCAGTAGTACATGGATATTTCTTTAATATAGAATACATTAGGCCATAAACTGGCTTAAATAAATACAAAATAGTTGAAGTAATCTGCATTCTATTGGATCATAGCACAATGAATCTAGAAATCAACAGCAAAAGAAACAAAAATTATGCAAATACATGGAGATTGAATAATACACTGTTAATGATCAAAGGTCACAGAAGACATTTTGAAACTACCTACAATCACATGACATTAATAGTATAACATTCCAAAAACTATGAGGTACCATTATAGTACTTGTAAGAGAGAAGTTTTTATCTGTGAATGCCTATATTAGAAAAATAGAGCAATTTCAAATTAATTAACATCAATATCCAAGACAAAAAAGAGGAATCCAAATCTGAAACTTGTAGAAGGAAAGAAATTATAAATGTCCCCACAGAATTTAATGAAATTGAGATAAACAATACAAAAGAGAAGTGAATCGAAGAGTAGGTTCTCTTAAAGAATAAACAAGATTAATAAATGCTTAGGCAAACCTACCAAAGAAAAGAAGACTCATATCAATACAAGTATAAATGAAAAGGGCAATATGAAATAGACATTACTAAAATACAAAGGAGTATAAGAAACTACTTCAAAAGCTATTATTCCAACAAGTTGGAGAATCTTTGAGAAAAGAATACAGTCTTAAACATATATGAATTATCAAAAGAGAACCAAGAAAAAATTTAAAAATCCTGATGAGATCAAAAAAAGGCAATAAAAGGGGCATTAATTAAAACACTCCAAACTAAGAAAGCCCGGGATCTGATGAATTCAAAACTGAATTTAATCAGAATTTCAGAGAAGATGTAATGCCAATTATTCTAAAACCCTTCCATAAAATTGAAAGCTAAGTAATGCTACCAAATTCACTACTGAAGGTAGCATTACCCTTATATTAACCACAGAGAAGGACACAACAAAAAAGAAATCTACAAGCCAATTTCTTTAATGAATATAGATGCAAGACTCCTCAAAAGGATAATTACAAACAGAATGCAAGAAATCATTAAAAAGATCTTGTAACTTGGACAAGTGAGCTTCATCCCAGTGGTATAAGTATGGTTGAACATGCAAAAATCAATAAATATAATACACTACATAAGCAGAAGTAGGGATAAAAATCATATAATCATCTCAAAGGAAAAATACAGGGATTCAAATAGGAAATGAAAAAGTAAAACTATCCATATTAGCAGAAAGCAATCCTTTACATAGAATAACTAAAAACCCCCCAAAAATTCTTAGAACTAATAAAATTGGCAAGCTGACAGTATACAAAGTCAACACACAAAAGTCAATAACTTTCCTTTACAATAATAAATGCACTGAGAAAGATATCAGGATAGTAATTTCATTCTTAATATTAGCTTCAAAAAATACCTAAGAATTATTATAATAAAAAAGTGGAAGACCTCTACAATGAAAATTATATTGCTCAAAAAAGAATGAGGAAGCCATTTAAAATAGGAAATCATCTCTTCTTCTTGGATAGGAAGATCTTATATTGTCAAAATGGCCATAATACACATATCATACAAATTTGTCAACTCTAATCTTGCTTGAATATCCACAGAGTAGGTTTTATGTCTACAAAAAGTTCTGCAGAGAAACATTCATGACTTATTCATAAAAGCCAAAAAATTTCAACAGTTCTAATGTCCACAACAATTGATTACATTATTTATACAATTCAATAACAGCAATAAAATCAATGAATACATGCTACACATGACAAATTCCTCATAGATGTAATGAAGAATTTAAAGAAATGAAACATTAAATAGTGTATATGAATGAGAAGAGTACATATGACAATATAAGACAGAATGGTTAATATCTTTTGGTGAGTACAGACTAGAATATGTAAAGGGAAGCTGTACAAACTTTAAGAACTTTCTATATCTATCCATCTGTCAATCAATCAATCAATCAATTTATGCGTCCATACATCTAGCCACCCTTTATGTATCATAGCTTTGTTTCCTAAAAATGCCTAGGAATTTTGGCCAACTTATTTGTAATGAATATTTTTACTACACTCAGGTTGTTGTCTTGAAATACAATTTTCCATTAAAAATGTCAGACTTCTTGAGGAAGATGATTGATGTCATGTCTGAGGCAGGACATGGAGAAGAAGCTTGGACAATCCTGAGATATCAGATAGAAAAGAAGCCATGACACAAGCACTTGAAAGACCATTTGGAGAAGCCTCACTGTCCAAAACTGTTCAAAAATAGGACAAATTGAGTTTCAATAAGAAAAAAAAAGTACAAAAGATTAAGTATTTTGCAAAAGTCAAGTATTTTTAATCCTAAATGTTAAATATTATTAAATAGGAAATGATTGTTTATTGCCCTATGATGACAAAGATATGACTCGATATCTTGAAATTAAGTAAAGAGAATGAATAATATATTTATACTGCTTTTCTTACATAAATTTTATGAATAACAGAAAAGTACATGAGATGAAGAGTCTCATTATATAATTGTTTCAGTGAACAAATGAACACAATCAAATTAATATATTTTAGTATTTTGCCCCTATGAATTAATGGATATATGTTTTAAATATCAATATTTGATAACACCCAAAAAGTGGTAAAGTCAGAGATTTGCTAACATAGTTGTGTGGGTACATCCCCACACAGAGAAAATCTAATCATTACCTGGCTCCTGGTAAAAAGAAAAAAAACTATTTTCTTCATTTTTCATGAAGGGTTTGGACCTGAGTTTGATCAATCTCAGGATCTAGCTGCCATACTTAAGGATGTAAAGAATGTAGAAAAATGTTTTGAACTGGCCCATGAAAGTGCAATCAACAAAATTCAGACTGCAATAGAATGTCTACAATTCTAGTAGTTCAAGTACATACTTTACCAAGTAAATTGTAAGGGGGAAAAGAGAAGGATGGGGAAATCCATTAGTTGTAAGAAGTATAAAATATCTCTTACTTTTTATACCTTATTAAGTATTTTAAAAGTTGGCAAGAGTAGTTCAGATAGTTTTGCAAGCAAATTGTAAGAAAGACAAGGATGAGAAAGTACATTACTGTACTTAGTTGTAAAAACATAAAATATCTGTTCTATTTCTTATTGTGTATTTTGAAAGTTGGTAAAACTAGCTTCAATGTTTAGGGATGCAAACTTGGTTAGAAAAATAATCAATAAAAGTAATTAAGTAATGGTTATAAAATTTATAGTAATGTTCATTTTTGGAGAAGAAAGGAACTCAGTTTAAACTGTGCCACAAAGAAAGAATTCTTAGGTGACTAAGCAACTTTTATCATTAACACTTTATGGTGGCTAGAATGATGCTTGTTTTGTACTACATGTTTGGTTAATATAATTTTATTTATTTTTAAAAACAAAAATGGGCTGAATTTTAAAATTGAAAAAAATATTAAAAAGTGAAAATATTTTTTCTGTTTTTAAAGTTTATTTTTGTTAGTATATGTTGGTAATACATAGCAATCACATTCATCTTGGGAAATTGATAAATATATATATCATATCTTACATATTTTTAAATTCTCTTTCCCTTCCCTGCTCTCTCATCTTCCACCACCCAAATGTCCTTCAAAAGACACAAATAGAGAAATTTTCCCGGCATTCCCACACTAAAAGAAAAATTGAAGGCAGCTCTTTTGGAAAAAGGAAAATGATCTCCAATAGGAAATTAAAATGCAGGAGGAAAGGCATGATGCTGAGATGGGCAAATATGTAGCTAAATGTAGATTAATATTGATTCTTGTCTAAATAACTACACTGCTATGAGGAATTATAATTACATGTTAAAACATAGTTAAGAGTGAACATAATCAGCTTAAACATTCTAAGTTTCTATAATTATCATGGAAGTGGTAAAAATATTAGTTTTTATTAAACTATGATAATTATAGGATATGGGCTGTGTTCCTTAGTATAATTAGTAGAAGAATAGTAAAATAGTGTATGAATCTGAAATTATTGTAAAGAAAAATGAAATGAAAAAATAAGAACAAACATACATTATGTGAAGGTACAAGATCCCAATGATGAATGTAGTTATATCCTAAAATGTGCCAATAAAGTTAATGGAATAAAAAAAGAAAAATGAAATGATACAAAAGATTTATGTCATTAAAATGGAGGAATGCTGGAAGGGAAAATATAAAATAACAGATTTTCTAATAAAAATATATTAAGAATGCAATATAAATTCAACTATATATAAATTACATTAA
>NW_004624851.1:6452333-6463334 GCF_000247695.1 Heterocephalus glaber | reverse complement strand
CATTATATTGTATACCTAAAATGTACCAATGATTAGAACGAATAATCAATAATGCAAAATAGAAGAAAATGTCCAAAGGGGTAGGGTTAGTGGGAGGGGCAGGGGAAAGGAAAGAAAGGAAAGGAAAAATGCTGAGAAATGGAAAAAATGGAAATAAAGTTTTTGTAAATAGGGAAGGGCGGAGGGGGTGAAGGGAGGGCTAGGGATGGGGAAAAAATAAGAACCGATATGCATCATGTAAAGGTACAATTCCCAATGAGAAATGTAAATGTGTTATATACCTAAAATGTACCAATAAAAGAATTTAAGAAAAAAAAAGAAGTTAGAAGTAAAGCGAAAGTAAAGACATGAACAGAAATCAATAAATTAAAAGCAAACATGAAATAGAGAAAAATCGCTAAAGTTAAAATTTGATATGTAAATAAGGAAGGGTGGAGGGGGTGAAAGGAGGGCAGGGAAATGGGGAACAAATAAGAACAAAGATACATCATGGAAAGGTACAAGATGCCAATGATGGATTTAACAGTATTGTTTGCCTAAAATGTACCAATAAACTCAATGAAAAAAAAGTTGGTTCTTTAAAAACACTAATATGAACAATAAATCTCTTCAAAGACTGATCATTAAAATGAAAGAGAAAATAATGTACATCCTTATAGATTCTGTATACATTACAAGACATCAAGAGACTATTAGAATGACTTTATGTAGATGCATCCACCGATTTACATGAAATGGAATATTCCTCAAAAAAATAAGCTACCAAATCTGACAGATGGTATTACAAGTATTTATACTCTAACTTTTTAAAAATAAAAGTGACTCTGTTGTTCATTTTCACACATACACACAAAGTCTAACCTCAAATGGCTTCATTAACGAGTCCTTACAAATATGTAAGAAAAAATAGCTCCAATTTTGTACAAAATTTTATACAAATAAATGAAAGAATAAGCATAGTAAAAAAGGAAAATGACAAATCAGTCTTGTACATACATGGAAGGATGGTAAAATATTAGGAAAGTTAAATAATTGGTATATTAAAATAACAATGTATTCTACTGAAGATTATTTTAGTTATCCAAGAGTGCCTTAGTATTAAAAAATAAGATGAGAAAAGAAAAACATGGAAACAAAGTCTATGTGAATAGGAAAGGGTGGAGGGGGGGAAGGTTGCACAAGTAATGGAGAAAAAATGAGAACCAAGATGCATCATGTACAGGTACAAGCAACCAATAGTAAATGTAAACGTATTGTATATCTAAAATGTACCAATAAAAGAATTTAAGAAAAAAATTATATTAAGGTAGCAAAGGCTTAGGTTATTTATGTAATTGTCTACATTGACGAAGATCAATATTTGAAAAAATTCAGCATCTACTCCTGACAAAATTAAGAAAATTAAGAATATAAAGGAATTGTAATCAGATAAAATTCATGTATTAGTTATCTATTGTTTGTGTAATAAATTATCATAAAAATGAAAACAAAGTTTTTGTAAATAGTAAGGGGTGAAGGGATGGAAGGGTAAGCAGGGGAATGGGAAAAAATAAGAACTAAGATATATCATATAAAGGTACAAATTCCCAATGATGAATGTCATCACATTGTATACCTAAAATGTACCAATAAACTTAATCAAAAAAAAACATTTGAAGAGAAAATTTAATCTGTTCTGACCATGTAGATACTTTTTCCTTGTTACATCCCCTGACCATGTACACACGTAAAAATAGGTAAATCTATTTACATTACATTAGGCATTATAAATAATTTTGAGATGATTTAAAGTGTATTGGTAAAAGTGCATAGTTTCTCTACAAATACTATACCACCTTGTATCAGAGAACTGAGCATCATTGGATAGGTTTCAGTGAGGGATACTGGAACCAATTCTTCTCAAACATCGTGGAAAACTGTAATAGTATTCATTGTATCATGTATCACTTCCATTAACAGTATAATCAAAGTCCAGTTTTAGTTGAGAGGCTTTGATGAAGTAGTAAAAGTTACATTTTTATTAAATCTCAAATTTTAGTAGGCAACGCTTTAACATTTTGTGTGATGACATGGGAAGTATGTACTAAGAAATTTTGCTGTGTACTGAAGCGTAGTGTGGTCATCTCTATGACTGAGTTATCAGCTAGTCTAGCCATTTTTTACATGGAACAACAAATTTACCTGAAAGAATGATTGCCAAATTGTGAAGATTAAGATTATAGTAATATCTCAGTTCAAGAATAACTTGGTTCACAAACAGAAGAGTTAGGAAAAATTTTGCTTCTGTTCATGAACTCTGGATCAGGTGACCAATAAGACCACAGCCATCCTCAGAAACATGGAATGAATTAAGTTCATGAACCAAGGTACCAATTTGGTGGTAGAATTCACAAAACATAGATGAGCTCAGTTTGTTACTTGATGATAAACTTGAAATATTTATTGCCTATAAAATTTGATCTTTCAAGTGAAAATTAGGATTCTGGAAATCTTCTACCTACCTGATATCTATCTTAACCTGATATCTTCTAACTACTTGAACACTTTTGTGGTGATATCTGTGATGGTATTAATATGATTTTTTGATATTATATCACAAAGTGTGTCAACATTTGAAAGATCTGTATGAATCAATAAATGAATATTTTCCAAATATATAATAGTACAAAATAATTCTTGAGTAAGTATTCCATTTAACAAAGTAAATCATAAAATAGAAAAGTTCATTGATTTTTTCAAATACAAAACTATAACTAACTTTTATAAAACCATGTGGGTAACAGGAATCAGGTGGCTAGCTGACATCTAAGTCTCTGCAGAGGTGAGTCCAGTGCAATTGATGCTATCAGAACCAACACTATGTATATGGGTAAGAATAATAAAGACCTTAGTGCATATTGGCTACAAGATGAGGTACATCCTGCAAGATGGCCAGATTTTCATTGGCATGTGCAAACAAGTTTGATTCTCTGTGATTGTGATTAGCTCAAGAATATCAAGCCAAAGAACTCCTAATATGAAGAACAGAAAATGAAGTCTTCAGTCTGATGTTGCTATGAGGACAGAATCTGGTCTCAATGACAGTAGAAGAAACTCTCCAAAGACATTGTTATTACCAGAGTGCCACTTGCTGGAGATGCTGGGGGTCCAGAATCTATAGGGATGCTGCCAGTAATTCTAGCAGGTGTTCCCATACTCTGGGATCTTACAGGACTTGCTGGGCTGTCCATGCAGTTGGTGGGATAATTCAACAAGTGTTGAAACCATAAAGAATAGAAACTGTTACAATCACTGTAACTGCTGCCACAGTCAGTGTTTCAGAGGATTTTGACCCAGTATCTGCCCATCCATGAGGGTCCTTTTCTACCTACAGTCAAAGAGATAATCTCACCAGGCATGATGGGCCTGTCTTCAGGTATCAGGACTCCCATGGGTTGCTTAAGTGTGATCCTTCTGCATGAGGAACTCCAATGAATGTAACCCCTCAAGGAGTAGGGCCCACTGCCCTTAGGATATGAGGCCTTCTTTGTACCTTGGCTACACAGTTACAGATATAGTTCCACAGAAGCTTGGTCTAACTCCCCAGAGTTCTGTTCCTGCAGACATGTTGATTTCTTATGTGGAGTCTGTTACACTTTATATCTAGATGTCACCCCGAAATCTCATCCAGGCATAGGGCTTTTTCAGAGGTGGCTGAATCTAGAGTATGTGATTGATTCCTTGGGCAATGCTAGGCCTGAGGGCACTAGGATTAAGTGTATGAGTGCTACCTGCCCTAAGTACTCTAAATAGGAGACAAGGGACAGAAAGAGGCTTGTCTTCTCCCTTGATGCTTTTGCTCTTTTGTGCTTGCCATGAAATGGTTTGCCTCTGTAGTGTCCCTCTGACAAGCCACCCTGCTTTGGTGTCAGTTGATTGTGGAGTGAAACCTCTACAAACTGTGAGCTAAATAAGCCTTCCCCATTAGCTTTGGGTGTTGGATATTTTTTCTCAGCAATGAGAATACTAAGACAGAATCTCCCAGGACTGTCTGGTTTTACCCACAGGAATTCTTCTCCATCGAACAAGGTTATAAACTTATCTTGGACCTTCTCAGCTCTCTGCATGTTTCCTGCCAGGTTGCACATAATTCTTTTACTTTTCTTGTGGCCAAGGAAACTGGTTCATAATAAACTGTTAACAGAATTTTTAAAAAGGAATCTGCCTCTTCTGAAATGCAGTACTGGGTGTGGACCAGAGAGAGCTACTCAGGTTCAGGCAGAGCCCAGCCAGGGCCCTGCCCCAACCCCAGCACCTTGGGCCCCTCAGGCCCTAGCCAAAGGGTCACCTGGAAAAGAGCTTGGCAGGCATGTAAGAAACAGCCAGAGGACCTCCCAAGTACCATCTGCCCCAGCCAAAAGCCCACCTGGAAGAGCTGCACAGATGCACAAGCAACAGCCAGAGGCCTGCCCCAATTCCTTCTATAAGTGTGCACAGATTCCAGCTAGAAACTCACATGGACCAGAAATCCTTGAGTGAGTCCCAGCCAGGGCCCTCACTCAGAAACCAGCAGCTTGGGCCCACAGGGCTCAAGTAAAGGGCTGCTTGGAAAAGAGTTGTGCAGGCAGGCAAGCAACAGCCAGAGGCCCACCCAGATACCATTGGTAAATGCATGCAGTCCCCAGCCTGAAGCTCGCTCAGATGCCAGCAACTGGGGTGCATAGTCCCTAGCCAAAGACCCTCCAATACAACAGCTACACAGGAGGGCAGGCACCAGGCAGAGGCAGGCCCAGATACCATCCCAAGTGTGCACAGAACCGAGCCAGAACCCTGCCCAGAAAACAGGGCAGCGCAGGGATTCAGAAGGTCACTGTTCTGAACTCAGGTACTGGCACAGGGGTGAGCAGCAGAGAAAAAACCTCTTGGTGGCTTGCTGAGAACTGAAGACCAGTGGGCAAGCAAAAAGTTGCCTCAATAAAAGAGCAGCAGGCTGCCTCTGTTGAAATGAGAAGACATGTAAACAAGTCTCAAAACCAGACTTCCAGATCACCCAAGGAAACCACAAAGGGCAACAGGATAGAAAAATCTGATACTCAACCACCTGGACTCCCTGAATTGGCAATGAAAGAGGATCTGGAAAAAAATGAAATAAATAATTTCTCAGATAAAAACAGAGATTGTGTCCATAGTGTAAGATATGATTAATAATTCTAGAGCAGACACACATAAAAAAGTAGAGGAGCTGAGGAACATGATAGAATCCCAGGATAGGAAAAAAATGGTATCTGTAAAACAAATGCAAACAGATATCCAGGAGATTAAAAACTCCACTGATACTTTAGGGAGTAGAATGAGCCAATGTGAAGACAGAATATCACATATGGAAGACAGGATTGCAATTAGTGACCAAGAAAAGAAAAAATACTTAAAAATGGTGAGGAACCACTACAAATCAATACAGCAGCTGCTAGACAATGCAAAGAAGAAGGCAAAGAATGATTGGAGTCAATGAAGAAACAGGAGAGACTGAAAATGTCATAAAAAATTTCACAGAACTAATGGCAGAAAACTTCCCAAACAGGGGAAAAGTAATTGAGACGCAAATAAGTGAGGCATATAGGACTACAACTAGCAATGATAAAAAAAAAATCTACATTTAGGCATATAATAGTTAAGATTCCAGAAACCCAACAGAAGAAAAAATTCTACAAGCAGTTACAGAAAAGAAACAAACCATATACAAAGGAAAGCCCATCAGAATTGCAGCAGACTTCTAAACACAAAACCTCAAGGCAAGAAGAGCTTGGAGTAAAGTATTTCAAGCCCTAAAATAAAACAACCTCCAACCCTGCAAATTTTTCTTTAAAAATTGATGGAGAAATAAGATATTTTCATGTCAAAGAGCACATGAGGAATTTGATGAATACCAAACCAACACACCCCAAAATTTTAAACAATGTTCTACAAAAAGACAATGAGGTTCACAACCCCAGGAAGCCCAGCAGAATGAATCCAGCAGGCATGACAAGAAATTAAATGCAAAGGGGGAGAATCCAACAAAAAGAAAATGTCATGTCAGTGATAAGTCAATACATATCAGTTATAACCAGCAAGGTTAATGATCTCACTCCAAGAATCAAAAGAAATAGACTGGAAGAATGGGTCAAGAAGCAAGATCCAACAATATGCTGCACAAGAGAAACACAACTCAAAATAAAACTCATAGACTGAAAGTAAAAGGGTGAAAAACAATACTCCATGCAACAGGAACACACAAAGAAAGCAGGAGTAGCTATCCTCTTTGCAGATCAAATGGACTTCTAGCCAACAATGATTAAGAGAAACAAAGAAGGCTACTACATCCTTGTAAAGTGAAAAATCCAAGGGGAAGAGGTAACAATCAGAAACATATATGGATCAAATACTAGTGCATCCAACTATATAAAACAAATACTAATGGACATGAAAAATCAAATAAGCACTAGTACAAGAGTAGTGGGTGACTTCAATACCCCACTCTCACAAATAGATAGATCAACTAGACAAAAAATAAATAACAAAATACTAGAACTCAACAAAACTCTTGAACAAATGGAATTAACAGATATTTGAGGAGTCATCTACCCCACAAAATCAGAATTCACATTCTTTTCAGCAGCACATGGGTCATTCTCCAAATAGAGCACATACTAGCTGATAGAACATGTTTCTGTAAGTGCAAAGTAATCCAAGTTATCCTCTGTATATTATCAGACCATAATGTGATGAAATTGGAGATCAATAGCAAAACAAACCACAAGAATTTTATAAACATGGAAAGTTGAACAACACACTTCTGAATAACCAATGGGTCACAGAGTAAATTAAAGAAGAAATCAGACAACTTCCATAATTAAATCACAATGCCAATACCACATATCAGAATCTATGGGACACAATGAAAGAAGTCTTATGAGGGATATTCCTAGTAGTGAATACTCATATTAGGAAAACAGAGCGAGCTCAAATAAGCAACCTGATGCTGAAGCTCAAGCTTCTAGAAAAAGAAGAGCAGGATAAACACAAAGCTCATACAAGGGAGGAAATTACAAAGATTAGAGCAGAAATCAATGCAAAGGGGACTAAGGGAATGATAGAAAAAAATCAATGAAGCAAAGAGTTGGTTCTTTGAAAGAATAAACAAAATTGACAAACCCTTAGCCAACCTTATCAAAAAAAGGAAAGAAAAGGCCCAAATCCATGCAATTAGGAATGAAAAGGGTGAAGTTACAACAGAACCAGCAGAAATTCAGAGGATCATCAATACCTACTTTGAGAACCCGTACTCCAATAAGATGGAAAACACAGAAGAAATGGACAGATTCCTAGATACATATGAATTACCAAAGTTGAATGAAGAAGACCTAAAAATTCTAAACAACCCAATATCAATCAATGAAATTGAAAATATAATTAAATATTTACCAACTAAGAAAGGCCTGGGTCCTGATGGCTTCACTGTTGAATTCTACATTTAGAGAAGAACTATTGCCACTACTGTTTAAACTCTTCAATGAAATTGAAAGGGAGGCAATAGTCCAGGATTCATTCCTAGAAGCAAGCATCACCTTGATCCCCAAAGCAGAGAAAATCCCAACTAAAAAAGAGAACTATAGGCCAATCTCACTAATGAACATAGATGCAAAAATCCTTAATAAGATACTGGCAAACAGAATGCAGAAGATCATCAAGAAGATCATACACCATGACCAAGTGTGATTCATCCCAGGGATGCAGGGAAGTTTCAACATACACAAATCAATAATTGTAATACACTATATTAATAGATTCAAATACATAAACCATATTATCATCTCAATAGATCCAGAAAAAGCATCCAACAAAATCCAACACACATTCATGATAAAAATCCTACAGAAAATTAGAACAGATGGTCTCTATCTCAACCTTATAAAAACCATCTATGAAAAACTAGGAGCAGGGCCAGGGATTTAGCTCAGTGGTTTCGCCACTTGCAAGGACCCGAGTTCGATCTCTGGTACCAAAAAAAAAAAAAAAAAACCCAGCCAATATCATACTAAATGGTCAAAAACTGAAATCTTTCACACTAAAATCAGAAGCAAGAGAAGGATGTCAACTCTTACCCCTCCTTTTCAATAGTTTTGGAAACATTAGCCATGGCAATTAGACAAGAAATAAATGAAAGGAATAAATATAGGAAACAAAGAAGTTAAATTGACATTATTTGTAGATGACATGATACTTCTATATAGTAGGCCCTAAGAACTCCTCCAAAAGTCTTCTAAACTTAATAAGCAAATTCAGTAGAGTAGGTGGATACAAGGTCAGTACTCAACTATCAATTGCCTTCCTGTACATGAATAACAGACTCACTGAGAAAGGAATTGGTAAAACAATTCTTTTCAAAATAGCATACAAAAAAAGAAATACCTAGGAATCAACCTAATAAAGGAAGTAAAAGTCCTCCACTTTGAAAACTACAGCACTCTGAAAAAAGAGATCAAAGTAAATATCAGAAAATGGAAAGACATCCCTTGTTTTTGAGTATGAAGAATAAATATAGTGAACATGGCCATATTTCCAAAACTGCTATATAGATTCCTTGCAATCCCAATTGTAATTCTAGCAGTGTATTTCACAGAACTAGAGAAAACAATACAAAAATTCATTTTTATTGTTTATTCAAATAACATCAGGATTCTAATAGACGTACTAGATACAACCAAACATGTACAAACCTTGAAAGAAAAAACTGTTTCATTAGGGAAAGAAAAAAATTTAACATAAGTTATATTATGTACAAATACAAATTCCCTATGATGAACGTAATCAAGATCCATGACAATTATGTACTAATAAAAAATAAAGTTAAAGCATATGGTCTTCTCTTCATCAAAAAACATTTAAAAAGTAAAACAAAAGCCCATGCACAGTACATGAAACAATACTCATAACGTATACAATCATATTGTAGTATTACTTTTTCATTTTCTCCAAAACTCATGATGAATTGAGAAACAGATGAGTACCAAATGAAATTTTTCCATAAAAAATAATGTAATTAAAAATAATTTGTGAACATTTCCCAGTATGTTCACATTTTATTGGGTTAATTTTAGCCTTTTACTGGGCTAATACAAACCTCTTAGACTTAGTACTATCACTCTTATCCTTTTGAAACCCATGATTAGTCTTTAAATTCACAAAACTATGAGTTAATAATGAAATATGTGTGGGGATTCTGTATTGTTCTCAAGCTACCCTGATGTAGCCACCAAATGCTGAAATATTTTTTCTTATTGAAATGGTTAACATGACTGGTTTTGATGTGTTCTGAAATCCTCCAGTACCCAGGTACAACAGTATATCTACACAAGTACCATACCTGCAGTATATTAAAAACTGCTACAACTTAATGAGGAAGAGGGCAGACAAAAGAAAAATGAGTGAAAGTTTTTCACATGTACTTCATAAAATCACTGTTCTGGACCTAGGTATTTCATAGGCTTTTAAATAAGTTGACACTTTTGATTTTATCTTGCTAACTACAAATTTTCAAAGCATGGTCCAAGCCCCAGTTGAATCAATCATCTGGTAGATTTATGAAAAAAAGGAGAAATTATTTTCCCACTCTGTGGGGATAGTGTCCAATTCCCTGATGACTGTGTAGTTATTTATGTATTTCATGTGCTTTAAAAAAATCTAGAACCCTGAAAAGGCATTGTTATATTTGCATGTTAATATAATCATTTTATTGCAGTTATGGTTGTTTTGCTTGTAACTAGGTTCAAGAAAATATAGGGTGAAACTTCTCAACACATTTTTTCTAGGGAAAAAAGGAAGACGTGATGATTGCTACAAAATAAGTACCTCAAGTGCAGCCTTAGTATCAGTGCTGATCTTACTAACACCAATTTTAAGGGTGTTCAAAATGAGACCTGGGAATGGTAAGGATATATGAGTGACTACTATACACACCAAAAGCTCTCAAATTGTGATATCTGGACACAGTAGCAGACTACCTAGAGTCTTCTCAGAAATGCAAATTACCTAACTCCCTCCTACACTAAATGACTCAGAAATTCTGGGGTTTGGGTCAGAAATCTGTGTTTCAAGCATGTTCTCCAGCTAATTCTGATGTGGATTGAAGTTTGAGAGTGGCTTGTAGAGAGATTTTGAGAAATCCGGCTGTGAAGAAAAGATGTCTAAGCATATTTAACTACTGACAAAAGAGAAATTTGCATTAAAAAACAAGTTGAAAATACAATAATAGAAATGAAATCTCACTGGTTAAAGTTCTTGTGCAGCCATGAGGTTATGGAACTATATTGAAGTTCAAAGTAGAAGGCCATATATACGTTGTAATAAAAACAAAAAGCCAAAAGACATTCAAAGTGAACACATCTTATGATACAATAATCATTTTAAGGCACAGGGTGGCCAACTGAGAAATACATTATTCCTAATGATAAAATTGCCGGAGTAGCTTGGGGCTAATTGAAGTTGGTGATCATCAACTAGGAACAGGACTCATCTCTCTTTGTGCACATTTGGTTTGATCCAGGGTTAGGATTTTGTCAAAAATTTATGAAAGCAAGACAGACAAGCAGGATTCTTTCTAAATTCTCACTATGCGTATGGAAATGGTGATAGCAGGTAAGTTTGGAATAGAAAAAAGGTTAAAATGAAATCACTTGTATTGTCAAGAAAAGTGGAAAAGAAAAAATGCAAATAATCTTACTGTTATTTTTAATTCTCTGTTCTCTGGAAAGTCTTACATCATTTAAGCACACCATGTTTTCAATTTTTTGCTGTTCTTTCACTTAGATAAACATTTCTATTTACTACATTTTTTGCTTATCATTTTACATGAATATTTTAACATTTGGGCTAACATAACCATTTTAATCCTTCCCTATGAGGAACCACTTATGTCTCATATATAAATATATAATATAGGTCTCATATAATATATAATACATGTCTCATATAATATATAAT
>NW_004624851.1:6441822-6452233 GCF_000247695.1 Heterocephalus glaber | reverse complement strand
TAGTGAAAGATAGGATAAGAGTAATTCTGTCAATGTTGGTAACATTTCAAATTACTATTGATATTAAATTTCCTCAATTATCTTTATCACAAGAAAAGTGTGACTATGCCAGATTATCTACATGCTCCTCCATTATCAGGATTTTAAAAATATACTTAAAATGTTTTTCTAATTTAATAGGAGTAAGAATCATACCTTGCACTTGTAATGTTTATCACTTTTATTATTAGCAAAATGAAAAAGTTTCCATATGGTTCTTTGCCTTATATATTTCTTTTAGAGTGAAATATCTTTAAATGTTTGGTTGTATCTAGTACATCTATTAGAATCCAGACGTTATTTGAATAAACTTAATAAAATAGATAATAAAATATTTCCTTTCAAATATATATATATGTGATTCCTGAAACATAAAATCCATATTCCTAATAGCTTTGAATGCCCATTTTATTTATTCAACTCAGTAAAATTTATGGCTTTCTAAATATTCTTACATTGACAGCACATATACATAAAGCAGCTCAGGAATATTTTGCAATAATAAGTAACTAATGAAATTCTTAAATTTGCAATTATGGAGGTATAGAAATGACATATATGAAGTTTTCCATTGATTTATTTTTAATTATATAATTAAGAATAGTTTATTCATAAGTATAATTTTAAAAATTACTTATATTTGCAAAAGTGAATTATTTGAATTTTATTCATATAAGCTTGAATTTAAATTTTTGTGTTCATTAGATGTAATTTGTATTTTCATTTGAATACAGTGAGTAGTTTGAAAATTTTAGGTAATCATTGAAACCAAATATAAATATTAAAATTAATATTTAAAGATAATATATTTACTCATCTTTTAATGAAATATGAAAATTTATGCACTTTGAATACATTATATGTTTTTAATTCTTTAGATAATGAGGAGTAATAAGCAAATATGACATAATTACAAGAACAATTTAAATGATGTTGTGCATATTAATTATCCTAATGTTGCTGACTCAAGATCCTAACAGTTGTAAATATGGTTTTTTATATTTTTCCTACTATCAGTCATATAAAAATTATAGCTTTACACATGTTTAAAAATTTTGTCAATATAACGATATTTTTGTGAGCTAGGTTAAGTTATGAATTGTAAATATTTACACACATGGTATGAGGGTCTCTATGTATATGCATTTTTCAGGCATCACAAGTGTTAGTGATGGCACTAATTTAATGAAATTATGAAATATACAAATAAAATTTCATATTTTAAACAATGACTTGTATATGTCCTTCAAACAGTTGTACTTACACATTCTTGAGTTCCATCTATTTATATCAAATCCATCAATAAATTACAATAGATTTTTTTATGTGTGGCAGAAAACTAAAAAGATAAATTATGCCCAAATGCACAAAGAATTGTAACACTTTGATAAATGAATTAACCAACAACTCCAACACTTATTCAGAAGATGTTTATTGCTCTAGGATCTATGGAACAATTATCAAGCCTTATGCTACTCTTTTTCAGTGTTGGAACATGTGAAAATAAATTTTTAATGGATGTAATAATCATTTTTAAAAAATTAATTATATATTATTTCAAATAGATTAAGAACACTTTTTTTTAAAGTTCACTGATAAGGTATATTATATGTAACAAAGAGTGCAACTGTTTAAACTAAAACCTCAATGTGTGTTTCAATGTTATAATGCACATTCAAATGTAATTCAAAGGTGGAATCAGTTTTTAAAAATTTTTTTTCAAAAAATGTATATGTTTGCAGTTTTTAACATATGACAAAACTACCTATTGCTTATGTAAAATTTCTTGCATTCACATTTTTTGTTTTATATGGAATTGATATCAAAATGAAATACTCATTTTTAAACAACTTTACATTCTAAGTATCTTTGGCCATTTTAAAGTTAAAAAATAAAAATATAGGACTTTTCTTACATTGTCTTTGCTTTGAGGTACAGAGAAATAGTAGTTTCAAAAATTTGTCTTTATTATTCTTTCTTCAGATATCAATATATATATATTTGGGGGGGTACTGGGGATTGAACTCAGGTCCTTGTGCGTGCACAGTAGGTGGCGAAACCACTGAGCTAAATCCCCTGCCCAGATATAATCGATATTGAATAAAGAAATCACTAATGTAGTAGGAAATGCTTTACACATGTTATTTAAATATGCTTATGTATATATATATATATTTTTTCTTCTTTTATTCTTGGCTGGTTAACAGTGTTCACAGATTTTCATATTTTTCTACTTCAATCAGAGTTCCTGAAACAAAATAAAAATGTATGATGATGTGCAGATCCAGGATTAATGGGACATGTGGAAGGTTAAATAAATTTGAGTATATTATTTAAGATTATAATCAATTATGATAACAAGTATGCAAATGAAGCACAAAAGCTAGTAATTCCTCAAAATGACAAAATAACTTGCAAAGAATTGCATATTTAAGAAAAATTTGTTAAATACCCCCGAAATGACAAAAGTCATGAAAAAGAAGCACAATAACTTTATTTACTAACTGTCCTACACATAAATAATTTTTCCTCTAAGCATTTAAACTGCATAATCACTAATCAGTTATAAATACAAAATTTTTTTGTAAATATTTTATAAACAATTATAAGGTAAATTAGTATTTATTATCATATCTTTAACCTCAACTTTTAAAACTTTGATAATTTACAACAGTTCTAGTAGGTTTCATAATTTATTAATGGCAATGCAACTTAAATTTTAAAATTGTCATCAAACTTGGTAAACCTGTAGCAAATATCTTTCATATGTCAGACATAAGAAAACAAGGGCACTTCACATTTTGCTGTCCAGCAAAAACTATTAAGTGATTTAGAATTGACAGCATTCATTATCCAGGTTGTCACTGATATGCTTGCCTTTCTTATGGATTTTTAATTCAATGTTACTTTCATTAATATCAGTAATTCACATAAAATCAGCAAGAAATGTAAATATTTTCCAAGTCTTCAGGTGATTCATCCCTTGTTAATTGCATTATCAAAAATATTTAAAATATTATTCATTCTTTCTATTCAAAGTTTACAAGTTTATTCCCTCTTCTGAATGAATTCCCTCCTCCTCTAGTTTGATTTGAATTTTTTAATTTACTTCATAATGACAGAATTTTTTTGTCATTATCATTTTATTATTTCCATCATCTACTGTCTTTATTTGAATTTTCTTTAATAAATGTTAAAATAGTAATAAATTTTTCATATATGTCTAAATCACGATGATAATTTCTCATTTGTTTTACTGCAGCAATTCAAATAGATTTTCCAGACGGTATTTAAAATGGCATGTTTTGATGCAACTTCCCCTACATAGTGTGTGAAGGAAGGAAAGTTGTAAGATAAAAGACAATAATGATAGAGTATGGTTAAACTATGCATTCAAAGTTTAAAAATACATATTACCATGTGAACACATTAGCAGGCCCAACCCAGCACAACTTGGTTTCATGGTAAAACATCAGCTGGATTTCAGAAAAAATGATCCTTTAAATGATGACTAAGAAATTTTTCTCACATTATTTTGTCTTATATTAATGCTAAAATTATTTTCTAACATTCCTTGAAGTCTGATTTTTGTCATCATTTCATATATCTTCACAGTGATGTTCAGGGATTATATAGTACTTTGTCAAGGGTAAATATATATGCAACATTGATAAGTAGGAATTAGAAATCAGGATACACAGGTTCTAACAAAGGAGGTGATCTGAGTTTGTCAGGTTTATTAGTACAGAGTTGGTAAGATTAAAAGACCTGTTGGGTAGCCGCTGCTGGCTCTAGACATGTGAAAATTTGAGTGACCATTTCCTATTTCAAAGTATCAATTATTAGTTATTAATCCTTTTAGTCCTTATTTACACTCTCAGTTTCTCACACTAGAGAAACTATTCTGTATTTACACATGTGTGTCTTATTTATTTCACTTAAGAGTATGGCCTCAATATGCATCCATTTAGCTATAAATGTCTCTAGTTTCTCATTCTTTATGGCTGAGTTGTACTCCATTTTATAAAAAAAACACATCTTCTTTATCCAGTTTCCAGTTGATGGGCACTTGGGCTGTTTCTAAGCTTTAGCTATTACAAACTGTGTCACAATAAACATGGGTACACATATATCTCTGGCTCCTGGGCTGGCTTGTGCTAATGGCCCCCTGGGGCCATGAACCTGCCCACCTGCCACTATGCCACTGCTACTAAGTTGGATTTTGCACTATAGCTGCAACCTCAACCACTGGGCACATCAACAGCTGTGGCCCTGGTCTCCATCTTGGCTCAGGGACACACAGGGCTCCCTCTCCTAGGGCAGCCTGTGGGCAGCCCCCCTGCCTACTGGAAAGACCCAAGCTGAGCAGATTGGTCTCATGGGGCTCAACTGCTCAAGATGCACCCCAGCCCTATTCCTCCTTGAGGCTTTCCAGACTGCAGTGGTCCTCTCTCTTGTTGCTCTCCTTTTGTGGCCTCTATCAGGACCAGGGAGGTTCTCAGCTTTGGCTAATTTTTCTTTACTCCTTGCTGGCACACCAAAGGCTGTTAATGGGGTACTTCAGTGCTCTGTTCTTTTTCTAAGGACCCTTTAAGACTCTTGCTTTCTTGTTCAATGAATTGGACAAAACAAGCAAATAGCAAGGTTTTATATTTATACAGATATTAAAGGTGAGAAAAGAAGTGCTCTGCAGAAAGAGAATGCGGGAAAAGAAACAGGAAAGAAGTACACATTTCAGAGTGCAGAGTGTGCCAGTGAAAATGCTCACAGAGACCACAAGTTTAACAGCTATCATCTTTTATTCCCCCACTGTGACATCAGATCGATGTTGTCAAAAACCTGCTTGACTTTGTGCCAGAATTAAAGATAGCCTTCTCTGATTGGCAGCAGATTCGGGGCTTGGGAGTATGTCCTGGATCTCTGTGACTGACAGACTATGCTCACTTGCCTAGCTGCTTTCCCCCACCCTAATCTCCTGCCCCAATACTAACACAGAAATAGAAATGTTGACTATTAGAGTAAAATGAAAGATGGAAAGACAACCAGAAGCACATTTGACCATCTGATTTTTGACAGAAGTTTCAATAACAAACCCTAGAGAAAAGAGCATCTTTTAACAAATGATTTTGAGGAACTACTTGCACATGTGTAGAAGAATATATCTAGTTCTAAATCTTTTCCCATGTACTAAAATCAAATAAAAATGGTCATAACCTTGATATAAAAATGTGATAAAATAAAATAAAATTTATTTTAAAAATAAAAAACAGAAACAATCTACTGGGAGGAAAAAAATGATAAAACTCTTGAAGCTATAGGCATAACCAAGGATTACCTGAATAGAAACCTAACTGCAGAAGATATAATACCAAGAATCAAGAAAATAGATTATGCCAAATGAAAAAGCTTCTGCATAGCACTGGGAACAAAAACAGCAGATTGAATATACTCTAAAGAATGGGGCAAATTTGCTGGCTACTATTTGGACAGAAGTCTAACATCTTGAATATACAAAAAGCTCAAAAATGACCCTCCCAATAAAGGACCCAATCTAAAAATTGTAATTGGAATGAAATTACATTTTTCAGAAAATAAATTAAAAATGGCAAATATCAACATGAACAATTTTTCAGCATCCTTGCTCATTAGAGAAATATAAGTCAATAAAACACTGTGATTCCTTCTTACTGAAGTAAAAAATGGCAATTTTTAAGGAGTTGAAAAACTGCAAATACTGGTAAGTTTGTAGGGAAAATGACACCTTCCTATATTGATGGTGGAAATATAACTAGTACAACTAGCATGGAAATCAGTAAGAAGATTCCCTAAGATACTACGGGTAGAAAATCAATTTGATCCAGCTGTACTTCTCCTGGATATCTTCTCTAAAGACTTAAAATTCATCATATTACAGGGATACATGCACACTCATTTTTATAGCAGCATAATTCACAATAGCTATGTTGTGGAAATGGACTAGATCCCATCAACAGATAATTGGATAAAGAAAAGTTGGTATATATAAACAGTGTAGTACTACTCAGACATGAAGAATAAATCTGAATCATTTGCAAGAAAATAGGTGGCAGTTGAGACTGTAATTCTAACTGAAATAAAACAGACATAGAATAATAGTTATTATATAATTCTTCTAATGTGGGAAATCCCAAATATATGTAATATATAATACATAATTTATATAACATATAGTATATACCATAATATCATATGATAATATTATATTATATATATTATATAAATATATATAATTTAAAGAGCCAAATAAAAGACAAATGGAAGGAAAAATGGAGGTAGAATCTATTGTCAGAGAAAGGGATCTCAGGAAGGAAGGAAAGAGGAGGATAGAGGGAAAGGGAAATAAAAAATGATCGAAATGTGATTTGTGTCAGTACCATTTCCCCAAGTGAATTAATCATTATATATCATATATATATACATTGAACATACATTATGTATCATACACATATACTAAACATAAAAAGAAATTGAAAAAATATTTAATCTTCATGGAATTCTGGTAGTGCTTATTTGTGTGAAAGCCTCATAACAGCATAATATACTAAAATATATATTTTTAAATTTTAATAAATTTTGACAAACTGTTATATAGAAAGATTTATATCAATTTACATTTCATGTCAAATACTAATGTAATTCTTTAATTTTTTTCATTTACAAAAGTTATTTGTCAAACTAATATACCTTTCACAATATTATGCATTCATTTGATTGCTAGTGAGGTTAAACATTCTGAAAATAAGTTTGCTGAAAATTCCTGTTACTGGTTGTTATGATTTCTTTCATATATTTAACACATTATTCTATTTTGGTATTCTATTTTTCTTATTGATTTATATAGGTTGTTTATGTATTTGTGATATAAATTCTATATTCTATATGTTGCAAGAAATTTTTCCAAATTTATTATTTTGTTATATTTGTTCATTTATTTTTGTAGTTTGACTTGTAATTACAATTTATTCAGTTAACTGTTTTTGCATATTGATTTTGAATTTTGTCTCTTGCTTGGGAAAACACTTTCTAATCCAAATTTGTAAATATTCTCATCTTTTTTTGTAATTGTATCAACAAATGTTTATATTTAAAAGATCAATTCATATGGATTTTCTTTGCTTTAAATGTTAGTAGTAAAGGATATATGGACATTCAACATTTTAAATGGCTTTTCATTTTTCCAATAAATAATATCTACTTTATTCCCTAATTTGAGATACTACAATTTTCATATGATAAATTTTGTTTTGTATATTTTTACTCCTAAATTTTCTTAAAGAGTTTTATAATTTTAGCTCTTACATTTATGTCTTTGATCCATTTTAAGTTAGGATTTTTATATATGGAAGCAGGAGTCACCTTCAGTGCTGTCTTTATAGATGCCCAGTTTTCACCAATATCATTGGATGAAAATACTATTACATCCTCTTTAAGTAATGTAGAAAACCTTGTCAAAAATTAATTGGCTATAGATATATGAATTTATGTCTGGATTCTCAATTGTGGTCAGTTGACCTATGTCTATGCTTATGCCAGTAACAAAATATCTTAATTGCTATAGATTTGCAGTAAATTTTGAAATTGGAAACTGTGACTTTTCCAAGTTTGCTTTCTTTTTTGAAATTATTTTGGCCACAAAACAGCTAGAAGATGGTAATAGCTGTGAGTCACCATTCATCTTGCCTACATTCAATCTAAAGACAGTGGAGTGTTTGATTTCAAATAAAGTCTCCAAATAAACTTTCTTTCTACTAATCTTTACCATTTCTACTTAGGATGGTATAAGTATTTTCATTTATTCAGCTGTTTTATCTGAACTATGTTTCCTATAAATCAATACAGCATTTTTCAAAAATCTTGGATGTGTACTTGTCTAAGTCTTATTGGATAAGTTAAATTCATGTATAAATATTCAAGTTATAATAGTACTAGACTCTATTTCCTGAAAAAATTGCACATAAAGCTAAGGAGACTATAAGCCAATTGGTGGCAACATCATAACATATTTCAATTAAATATTTGAGAGTTTGACTAACCCTTGGAAGGCAGCTTTAAAATGATCTAGAATGACCTTCTGATTAGAAGCTGATAAACTTTGTCATAGCCATAAAATTTCCTAGTTTTTGTGGCAGAAATGAGATTACACAGACTCCACCTTGTTATCATGTTGCACGAAACAGAAATTTCTGAAATTTCTTTTTCTTCTGTTGAACTTTTAATAGTATAATTCCAAAGTGTTCTCAGCTAGCCAAAAATTTTATTTTTGTAAACTTTAACTGGCAAATTTTAAAAATGATTTTAAACATATCTGATCTTTTGAAGCTCCATTTCAGTCCAATTTGATTTCTCATATTGGAAAATCTAGGTAGGATCAATCCTCTTGATACTATTTCTATTTTATTGGTTAAGAAATGGAAGATCAAAGGATTTTAATGACCTGTCTAAGATGTCACAATACGAAGATTAGGAGCTGCGATAGAAATATTATCTCCTGATATTTACCTGTGACTTTTCACTAAAATTTTTATCCTAAAACTTCTTAGAATCTGCCATTTATTTTAAATTTAACTTTCTAGCAGTCATTGTGTCAGGGAGTTATGAAATATCAGAAAATCTTTTTTATTATAAGGCATTCTGTACCCATGGGGATTTTAAGGACATTAGTTATAAGATACTCTCTTAGTACAGAGAAAGACATGGCAAACTTCAGAAATAGATGAAGTGATAGAGTAAAAGCTGCTAAAGCGCTTTGATGGCAAAAGTTATGCATGTGTGAAGGAAGTCTTGCACATTTTGTCAATGGGAAAAAGGTGATTTTGAAGTGCAATTTATTTTTATTTATTTATTTATTTTTATTAAATTCTTTTATTGGTACATTGTAGGTATACAACACAATTACATTTCTCATTAGGAATTGTACCTTTACATAATGCATCTCGGTTCATATTTTGTCCCCATTCCTAGCCCTCCCTTCACCCCCTCCACCATTCCCTATTTACAAAGACTTTATTTCCATTTTTTCCATTTCTCATCATTTTTGAAGTGCAATTTAATGGTGACAAAGAAGTCAGAAGCTTACAAAATTATCTGGATCTTAGTGTCCTTTCACTCGAATACAGACTATTTGCCATAATGATGATCTACTTTTACCTGAGAAATGCTGAAAAATTCTGCATACATTTACTGAATTGTGATGCTCAGGTGAGCACATATCATTTGATATATTTTAAGGTACTCAATCAAAATTTATGGGAAATGAATGAAAGCTTTTAACTGAATCTATGGCAAAGAAATAAACATGAAATAAATGAATATCTATTGTTTTTATTTGGAGACAACTCCCTTCTTTTTTTTTGGTACTGGGGATTGAACTCGGGTCCTTGCACTTGCACAGCAGGCGGCAAAACCACTGAGCTAAATCCCTGGCCCCAAGGGACAACTCCCTTCTTCAGTTAAGTAAGTTTAAAATACTCCAAATCATTGGTGTATAATCATTAAAAAGATAATGACTCACTGAACCTATACAGAAGCTGTATCACATCATCAATTTTATAAAAAAAATCTACCAACTTTCTTTCTGAAAAAGAATTTTGAAATCAGTAACCCTTATGTTTGCTAACAGAGACTTTCAAGAACACAAACCTCACACTTAAGAAAATCTCTGTTGAGTCACAAGCTGACCACGAGGCTATGGGACAAAAACATCCCTAGTGGACAGAGAAGCTCAGCCAGTCCCAGAACCAGAAAGGAAGCTGCCCGCTGCCATCCCAGGATCCTAGGGCAGAAAAGGTGAGCCAGTCCCACCACTCAGAAGGAAAATCCCCACCTCCATCCCAGGCTCCTAGGGCAGAGAAGCTCAGCCGGTCCCAGCACCTGGAAGGAAGCTCCCCTGCCGCCATCCCAGGCTCCTAGGGCAGAGAAGCTCAGCCGGTCCCAGCACCTGGAAGGAAGCTCCCTGCCTCCATTCCAGGCTCCTAGGGCAGAGAAGGTGAGCTGCATGGGTGCCAGAAGCACCCCCATGGAAATGAGAAGACACATAAAGAAGCCTCAGAAACAGACTTCCAGATCACCTACAGAAACCCCAAAGAGAAATGAGATGGAATAATCTGATACTCAACCACCTGGAGTCTCTGAACTGGCAACAAAAGAGGAACTGGGAAAAATGAAATCAGAAATAATTACTCAGATAACAGCAAAGATTTTGCTAATGGTGAAAGACATGATTAATAAATCTAGAGAAGACAGAGAAAAAAAATAGAGGATCTGAGGAACATGATGGAATCCCAACATAGGAAACAAATGGAATCCATAAAACAGATACAAACAGATTTTTAAG
>NW_004624851.1:6417085-6430577 GCF_000247695.1 Heterocephalus glaber | reverse complement strand
CCAGTTCAGTGGGTCCAGGTGGTTGAGTATCAGAGTGTTCCATCTCATTTCCCTTTGGGGTTGCTGTAGGTGATCTGGAAGTCTGGTCTTGAGACTTATTTTTGTGTTTTCTCATTTTGACTGTGGGTTGGTGCTGTTGGCACCTGCATGGATTACCTCCTCTGTGCTTGGAGAGGTGTGACAGAGGCTGGGAGCAGCAGTAGGGATGGTGGCCCAAAAGCCCTTTCCTGTGGGCTGTGAGCAGTGGGAGGGATAGTGACCCGGAAGCCCCTTCCTCTGGACCAGGAGCAGTGGGACATTGGCTCAGAAGCCCCTTCCTCTGGGCCAGGAGCAGTGGGACAGAAGGTGGCCCATAAACCATTTCCTCTGGGCTGGTAGCAGCAGGAGGGATAGTGACCTGGAAGCCCCTTCCTCTGTGCCAGGAGCAGTGGGACAGATGGTGGCCCAAAAGCCATTTCCTCTGGGCTGGGAGCCATGGGAGGGATGGTGACCCAGAAGCTCCTACCTCTGGACCGGGAGTGACGGGACTCAGTACCATGGTCTGGTGATCTGGTGTCCTCTGCATCTTTGTAGTGTGGAACCAGGTGGCTGCCTGTCTGAAGCACGCTGATTCGGTGTGTTCCACGTGACTCGCCTCAAAAGCATTTTTATGTTTACTAGCCATTTGTGCCTTCTCTTTTTAAAGTTCTATTTCAAATATTTTTCTTATTTTCCTATTTTTCAATCACATTCTATTTATTTGCAGTTCTTTATATTTCCTGGGAACTTTTTTGTCATTTTAAGATAATGCAAATATCTTCAACCTTTCTGTACCTTACCATTTAACATTTCTAATGATGTTATTTGATAAAGAAAAGTCATTAAACTTTTATTTACTATATAGAGTAAACTACACAGAATACACTATATTTGTTGAACAGAACGCTTTGATGCTTTATTTAGTTATTATTAAAGTTACAAAAATAAAATTAGGGTAGACCTCACAAGAATATGAAAGTGTATTAAATAAAAATGTAGTCTCCTTTCAGCATTATTTCACTACCCATCCAAGGATAACCACTACCAGATGGTTTTCTAGATATTTATATCATTCAATGTGCATATGGGTGTGTGCAAAAAAGGGGAAATGTGAGTAGTGATTAAGAGCACAGCTATTGTTGCTCAGTGGTAGAGTGTTTAGCACGTCAGTAGCCTGACTTTAACCTCCTGTATTAATTTAGCCAGTCTCCAAAGAGAAGATTCCCTATGGAGTATGTTAAACTCATATTTAAATATATTTCATTGTTTAATAAACTCAGTTATACATTTGACTATATTAGACACAAGGAAAGTTTCTAGGGAGATAGAAATTTTCTTTGACTTTTGAAAATGTTTATTAGTACACATTTGCGTGTTTATATTCATCATAGGGAGTTGGTACATATACACAACTTTTTTTACATAATCTTCCCATCTTTACTCCTTCATCTCCATTATCTCCATTTCTTGGTTCCTTTACCATTTGCTAAAGACCTAAGGGAGACAGAAATTTTCTATATCATGATAGTGGTCAAGGTTACATGCAAGGAGTCATAAAAATTCATAATGAATAATTAACCTTAAAAAGTTTTACAGTAAAAAACATGTGGCCAAGAACAATGGTATAAATATGATCAGAGATGGGTGTTAGTTTTACTTCTTTGAGGGGACTAATTGTAATGTGTCTTTCACTGTAATAAAATTTTAATCTAAATATTCACAAAATTGTTTGATCTCCCTTCATTTAGCAAACATTTATGGGGTAGGGAAAAGGAAAGAAGGGAAAGGAATAAATATGAAAAAGGAAAAAATAGAAACAAAGTCTTTGTCACTAGGGAGGGGTGTAGGGGTTGAAGGGAGGGCAGGAGAATGGGGAAAATATAAGATCCAAGATGGATTATGTAAAGGTGCAAATTCCCAATGATGTATGTCATTGTATTTTATACCTAAAATGTACCAATAAATTTAATGAATTAAAAAATATTTTAGTGTGTCCTCATCGACCTTATTCACCAGATCTGGCACCATGAAAGCTAAACTTTTTGACCTGATTCAGGATATCAACTCAACCAAGAAAGCACAACAAAGCACATTCATGAAAAAGGAATTCCAGATCTACTTCAGAAAATAGCAAGAACAATAGGACAAGAGTGTTTAACATAAGGGGAGGTATTTTGAAGTGTTTTAATGCCAGTGTCTCTTACTGTAATAAAGATTTTTAATAATTTAAACATTCACAGCTTTTTGTAATCATACTGCATATGTAGATCCATTTGTCAACATTAAACAGTTAATCTGCATTTCAATGTATTGTTTATGTAAATTTCATCTAAAAAAACCTATTACAAAATAAATAACAAATGTTTGGGGTGTAGCTCAATGGTGGAGTGTTTACCTAATGTGAAAGAACCCCTGGGATCATACCCTCCCACTACAAATAACTTAAATTAAATTATCAAGTGAGTGAAATGATAGAGGTAGAGATAAAAAGTTTGCTGATTTCTAAAGTTAGGTGATGGGGATCCATTATATTATTTTGTTAATTTTTAATTTTTTGAAAAACTTCATAGTAAAAAAGAGCATAGTTATTGGAACCTGATACTTGGATTCAGATATATTCACCAATGTTACCTGCTGTGTGGCCTTGTGTAAGTTGGTTCACCTTTCTTCCTCAGTGGGTTTCTCTACAAAATGAAAACAAATTAATATCTACATTACAGAGTAGTAATGAAGATAAACACATTCAGGGCACTGAAAACTGCTCAGCCAAATAAAAAAAATGTCTAACTTATTTTTAACACTTTCTATATGCCATGTTCTTAACATAACATTAATCTCTTTAAATATTTCAATAAGTAAATTCATTTTTCAGATGGAGAGACTTAGGCTTTATGAAATTAAATATTTTTCCAAAGGTGACACCATTAATAAATGTCTAGATTGGCTTATGAAGGCGACATGATCATAAGAGAAATTCTTACTCTTAACTAGGATATATACTAATCTTAACTTTAAAATTGCTCATAGACATAACTTTCAAGCATATGATTTAGTGAATTTTCTTGCATGTTACACAATTATAAACAGTGTAACTTGATTGTACTATTTTGTATACCATACAATATATTATATAATTATGTTACATAAATAATCTATACATTTAACATAGCAATAGTTTTTATTTGTACTGTATTTTTGAAGGGCTAGATTTATGCCCTAGTATAGTTACCTCTCATACCTTTAAATAGTCCTTCATTGATAGACATTCAGCTGGTTTCTACATTTTAATTATTGCAATCTGTCAATGATCATCCTCATACCTGCAACTTTTATGTGTATGTGCAAACAATTCTGTATGGCAGATATCTAGTAATAGAATTTCCTGGGCAAAAGGTTTGTTTAAGTATTTTCTCAAGCAGTCTATCCTTGAGTAACACACAGGTTTTATAGTTTACATAAATTTGACATTATAAAGCTTTATATATTTGCTTTCTAAAACCAAGATTTGTTGAAAATTCTTTCTTCCTTCTCTTTTCTATGATCCAAATTTGTATCTTGGCAAATAACCTTTTATTACTTTCATTTATAAGGTAAATTTGTAACAAATCTCATAATAAATTTAGATAAGAACTTTAGGAGAATCCTATTTCCATTCTCCCTTCAGGGAACCAAGCTCAAAATGTTTATCAATTTTTTATTGGTAAATTGTAGTCTCACTTTTTCATACAACAATCTGCATTATCTGGGTAGTGCAGCCCCTATGTCTGCACCTCCTCTCATACTCTACAAGCAAGTTACCAGTCATTTGGTGGCAACATATAAATGTACCTATCTGCTTAAGAAATAAGATTGATTATGGAACACTGTAAGGAGCCCTGTGGATTCTATTTGACTAAGGCTTCTCCAGGTAGATCTAGAGGAAAACTGTGCTTCCTGAAAACACTTAGGCAAAATGAAGGGGTTTTTTTACCTCTTTTTTGAAATACATCTCTATCCTGAATAGTTGAATTATTTCCCTTTAACAGGTATGTTTTTACAATTCAAGTCTTTTGTAAAAATCTAACAGCAGACTACTTTGCTTTCATTGAAATGTTGATATACTTCAAGAAGAGCAGTCGCAAGCGAACCTATCCTTAGCAATAGTGAGAATGACTCACTCACTGTATAGACTTTAGTATGTATAAATATATTAAATTTTCTAATGATACTCTATTGGTGTTAAATCAAACATTTTTGCGTCAACTGAGATAACTAATGCAATTGATATCTCAGGCTAAAAGATCCAATATGTTGCTGAATATTTTGAGGCCTCCACATGTTCTAGGTTATCTAATTTCTTTCCAAACCAGTATGTAGGCAATCAGGCTAAACACTCTGCACATGTTAGTTTTGGGGGAATGTAAATATAAAAACAAGTACTTATAACTAATCCCTGTTTTCTGTGCCCCAACCACATTGTCCCTGAGGAAAAAAGAGGTGGGTACAAAGCAGATATGCTTAAACACCCACAGTTCTTCACCCAATATCATATCTTTGTCCTTAAGGGAAGAATAAGAAAATGGACACTAATTTTGGCTGAAAATCAAGCCTAAAATCCCACTTGATTTCTTATCCTGATAAAGTTAATTTTATATGAATTTCAAATTATCAAGTTTTTATTTATTTATTATTTGTGGTGTTGAAGATCTAACCCAAGGCTTTACACATACCCTCTACCAAATGAGCTACAGAAGGATCCATTTTAAATAAATCTTTTATTTGGAGTCATTTTAGACTTACAGGAAAATGACAGTAGTAAAAATAATCTCAATA
Source organism: Heterocephalus glaber (assembly GCF_000247695.1). The sequence continues at coordinate 6,425,747 of NW_004624851.1, read as the reverse complement.
TATTCACATTCATTTTATCCCATTGCAAACATCTTATATCACCTTGGTACATTGACCAACACTACTAATTATAAGGCATTACTGTTGCACTACATGATGGTAGTATGGCACAAAAGATGAGAGATTACTTGGCATCCGTGTCCAGTTTAACATCTAAGAGGGGCCAGAGGGACTGCCTTAACCAAGATCCTTCAATGTTAGAGTCTCAGAGAAAAAAAAGTACTGATCTGAAGCTTTTATGGATTTTTATTGATACAAACAGGAAGCAAGGATAAAAGATAAAAGTGCAGGAATTCATATAGGGAACAGGGGAAAAACAGGGAAAGGACAGGTTAAAGACAAAGATGTTATAGTGGGTGATGAATTGTGACAAGGACAGGTGAAGGACAGCCTAAGGATTGCTACATGACTGACCTTAGGGCCAATCTAAGTAATAAATCAGAGTATGGGGAGGATGAGGGTCAGAGCACACAGCCCTTAAGGCAATTGTTTTGATCCTACTTGGGCTAGTGGCCAAGTAGGTTATTTTTTAATCTTTAACCATGCATTCAGGGATGTTTTTGGCTTGTGGCTCCAAAAGTCCCTTATCTCTGCATATCCATCTCATATATTCCTCTGGCCAGTGCCTCCAAACATTACTATTAATTAAACTATAAGACCAACACTGCTTTACTTTCAGTTTAAAGACTTTACTTTTAGTATTGTTAGGCTAAAAAGCAAAGTCAGATTGGGGCTTTTAGGTAAAGGAAGACTCCAACCATATCCTACTGCAACAAACACAGGCAAAAGAAGAAAAGAAACTGAAGTAAGAGTAAGAATATACCAGAAAAAAAAGGTGAGCTTTAAACATTCTCTCTTTCCATGAAAAGTTATGTTCCTTATTAAATATGTGACTCTAGTTAATACTAGAAAAACTGTACTATTGAACAAATTCATAATTAGAAGAACCCTTAAGATACCATCATAGGATAAGTTATATCCCCTTTCCCTGAATATGAAACCTAACCAGAAAATAATCGGTCTTGAAAACTAGAGACCAAAAATGCCATCCCAGTCAGTGGGCCCTTGCCTTACCCGTTATCCCTATTCTCTTGTTCAGTGTCTACTCTATAAGGAATGTACCACAAACAAATACTGTTCTATAAACTGTATGCAATCATGCTATATTTTCCAAATTTTGATGATCTAATTTTGTTATATTATGATTTCACTTAAAAACGTGAATGAGCACATTTAATTTTTATTAAGAAGTAGTATTTGTGGCAGTTTGAGTATATGTTATAGAAGTAGAAGTAATTTGGTTCAAATCTATGCTGTATTAGTGGTCAGTTTTCACCTCGGTACAATGGACTTAGTAATAGTGTTTATCTGAGCATTTTTGTATGAGAGTAAAATAAGATTATTCCTTGAGGATGATTAGTTAGTACTCAAATAAAAGTAATCTATTTTTATTATTTTAAGGTAATCATTTCTTTTTCAATTGTTATTTTAATAAGTACATGTTTGCAGTACATAATGATTGCACTTATTATGGGAAGTTGGTGCATGTGCACAACACATCTTAGTTGCTTTGATGTCCCTTTCTTTCCTCCCCTCCTCTCTATTCTCCTGGTTCCCTTCCCAGTCTTTAAACAATTATAGTCTTAACTAATGCCTGAGATTACAACAAATAATAAAATTCAGCAAATTAGTTTTCTTCTCTTCTTTATTATCACTTTCAACACATTACAACCAGGATGGGGGAACATTTTTTGCTGAAGGTTATAGGATAGAAAAACCAAAAACAGGTACTTTATTTCAGCTATATCAAAAAAGCTTCCTAGAATTATCAATATTATCAAGTCGAATCTGGTTGCTAGGATGTTTTTATGCTTGCTACTATAATACTGTCTTAGCATTGTTGTTTTATAATGTTAGAATTATAGAAGCAGTAAATAGTTTAAAATATTCCAAATCCATCATAAGGATTTTGAAAATGAGTCTCATTATGATAACCAAGCTGCCCTCAAATTCAAGATCCTCCTCTTTCAGCCTCCCAATTAGATGGAATTATGGGCATGTGCCACAGTACCCTGTTTAGATATATTTTGAAGGAAAAGTTCAGCATAAACAGTTGGTTGCATGGAAGAGTTGCAACTAAGTTAAATTTAATTCTGTGAAAGAATGAAAGACCAGGAAGTGTTTAAATTGCATAAATGTCGACATTATTGGAAAATAATTTAGTGATATTGTATATAATGGCTAAAATATGATCACAGTTCTGTAGTGCCATGTAAAGAGGGGATGAAATAGGCATGCTTTCCAAACATCTTGACTTCATTGACTAAATATCTTGTTTACTGTAATCACAAGTAATTTTAAATGGTATTTGCTTCTGTAACAGAAAATGAATTTCAATCTTATTTCCATCTTTAGTGACTCCTCTTTTGGGTATGGTGCAGTGGCTTTATTAAAAAAGAAATCTTTGTGCAACAAAAAACAATATTCAGATGGTTAAACGTGAGAATTCTTAAAATGCAGGTTTGTAGAAAACAGAGCAACTTTAATCCCAGTTTTGATTTTTCTTCCCTCCTTCCATTTTGAGATATTGCCACAGTACTAGCTGTCCTGTCCCGAAAAAAAAAAAAAAAAAAAAAAGAGAGAGAAATAGAATAGTAAGCATGGTGAAGTTAATTTTGGCTGTCAACCTAAGAAAACCAGGTACAATGCTAATCAATGCCATTAATGGCAATCTGTCCCGAGAAGGGAACAGCTTGCAACTATATAAGAAAAGCTAGTGGACAGATTACAAGTATCATATGTAATATGCATTTTACTTGTATGTATTTTACTTGTAATATGAACTTACTTGTAGTTATGCCAATGACACAGCACACCCTTAATCCTCAGTTTCTAGTCAGTGTATGCTAAATATTTTGAATGTGTGAGCACCATTGAAGTGCTAATTGTTGGTGTTTATCATCTTTGTCTTTAAAAGTACAAAATCAGAGAGAGATCTATTCACATAATAATTACTATTCATCCCTTCAAAAGAAAAAGCTCTGAAGTAATTTACCTATCCCAATGAAGCAGACTTTGACAAGCCAGTCTTACTATGAATTTATTGAAAGACTATGATCTTGGTCTTGGCAATGTTTCCTGATCAGTGTGGCGTGACAATTTGAGCCATTGTTAAAACCCCATGTGTTGAAATATCCTGAGTTTCTTTACCCAGCATTTGCTCTCTTTTTTTGCCAAAATCCTTGCTTCTAAATTCACTGTTTTCAAATTCTGTTTGCAACTCAGAGATAAAAGCCAACTAATTTTTTGAAGAACATAAACAACTGAATAGGATAATCAAGATTAAGTAGGAGACTTCCAATATAAATGCAGTAGATGTCCGGTACTTAATTCTAAAAGTTGAAGAAAAAAGTCTCTGTGAGAATGAAGTTACAGATTTCATGGATAATGCAAACTTCAAATAAACTCCATACTCAAACTCTTTGTTACATATAGTGTAATCACTCAAATTTTGCAGTCACAGATTTGCACTCTAATCTCTAGAAGTGTTTATTGAAATTTGAAAAGGTTCATATTATACATCCCAACCTTCATCTGCATGTATCTCGAAAACAGAGGGCCACATTGCCAGAATTTTAATTCACGTAAGCCATAAACATTTGGTACCAATTTACTCATGGATGTACTGACTCCTGAAAAATAAGACTGAGAAAATATTCACTCTATTCATTTGAATTGATTCATTGGGGAACTATGTTAAAGCCTAAATACTTCTTCAGTTGAGGACACCTCAATGATCTGTTCCTAAACATCTGTGTCCTCTTTCTCTTATTTGTAAAGAAGGATGATTAAATCCTGCTTCAAAAAATGCTCACTGCTAACTACATTTTATGATGTTATTCAGTAGAACAAATTTTTTTTAGAAATAATAGAATATTTTCACTTTAAATAATCCCTCATTACAAAAGACTTTCGTCAGGCTAAGACAGTTCTTATGTTCTTGTGGTATTTGAAGAGTAACTGAAAATGGATTGCTTCTATTGTCCAAGTCATATTCCTAAATAATTTTAGTTATTATATAATCTATATTCCCAATTTAATCATTAAGAACAGAAAATTGTGATGCACATTATTTTTCTTATTATTGTCTGACAACATTAAAAATGGCTTTCTAGATGCAATTTGAGGAAATAATTCATCTTACAACAATGAATGGTCTTTTAAACAAAATGAAATCAAGAACTAAACATGTATTAAATGAATTGAGAAAACCAGTCCTAATTTAGATAGTTTAACATTCCCAAATTACCTGTTATTCAAATTACATATCTGTGCTACCAAGGAACACCACTTAATTGCTTAATAGTTTTTTAGATCAATACACTGTGCTCTAAAAGACCTTAAATCAATCTAGCACTAGTCAATGGCAAAACAAGAGAAAGCTCATATTTTTTACTCTATTATTCATATACCCAACACATGTCTGACATCACTTTTCATAAGTCTTCTTAAACTGTTTTTATCAGAATATATTAAACAAGACAAATGGATTTAAACAGAATAGGGTTCCAAGAAACTAATAAATCCTCTTAAGATGAAAAATTATTAAAATACTCCACTTAAAAAAATGATGTCCTATTACTAAGAAAGAGATGTCATATTATTGTACTAAAACTTTAAGTGTGAAGAGGTCTGACACCAGATGGGGTCAAAGGAGGTCCTCACACAAGGAGGGGGGCACCTCAACCCATCTCAAACACAAGGTGAATTCTTGACACACTTCTTACAATTTCAGGATACATCAAGGAGAGGCACAGAAAGTATTATTACGCAGAATTAAAGAGGGATACACTCAAAGAAAATAGTGTGGGCCCTTCAGAGAGGCACTTCATGATGATTTTAATGTAATCTTGGGAATGTCAGGATGGATGAGATAGGATATAGATCCCTCTGTCTCTGAGGTTTCCCAAATGATAGTCTATGTTAGAATGTGAGGATTTGCTTATGTTTGAAGTTTAAAGATATGCTACTCACTTAATAGTACTCCTTCTTTGAGAATGGAAATTTGTGGGAGGAAAAACCCAGTTTCAATTAAAAGGTGAAAAGCACAAGTCCAGTTCACAGGCTTAGAAATATTCTTTTTTTCTTCTTTTTAATTTGGAATGTTTTCTGTAAGGGAAAAAAGGCACTGTAACCTTGTGTATCTCTGTACCCTGATGTTGAAGTTTCTTTTAAACGTAAAATTTTAGATTATCATTCTCCTTGCTACCTTTCTACCTATTTTTATTTCTTCTGTGATAGTCTGGTGATATGACCTGGATCAGTAATTTATGCATATAATACTTATACATGATTATAAATTGTTTTATGCTTTCCAAGACAAGTTCACATTATTTATCTCATTTGATCCATATACAAGCACTGGAGAGAGAGCAAATAGTAATTTTTTTTCTACTTTATAAATGACATAACTCCACTCTGAAAAGTTGTAATGATGAGCTTAATAATCAACTTTATAGTTTTGAGAACTGCCCAAGGTATTAGTAAAGTACATTTCTGTGTGTGTCTTGGGGTCATGGAGTTATGGTCTTGGGTTTATATCTGGACCCTGGACCCTTCTTCTCTGGCACTGTTTTGTGCTTTGCTTCCCAGCCCCTGTGAAGTAAGAAGCTTTGCAGCACCATGATGTTTCTTTCTTGGAGCCAACCAAAATAGAATGAACCCTCTGAAACCCTCTGAAACCATGAACCAAATAAGCTTCTCTTCCTTTAAGTAGTAGGTATTAGGTATCATTTTCCTTGGAATGGAAGGCTGACCAATAGAGAAAACTGATAATAGAGAAGGGAGTTTATTGATGTAACTATATTTGACCATGTGATTCACAAAGCTTTGGAGCTCATTTGTGGGTTGAGGTTGGAAAGGTTTAGAGATACAGGCTAGAGAAGTCCTAAAATAGCTCAGCAGAGCCTGCTGGGCAATTGAGCTGAGAACGCAGACTACCAGAATGCTGATTTAAATTTGGAAACTAAGGGCCAGGCATATTATAATTCAGATGAGGACTCTATTGTCAACTGGACTAGTGGGCACATGTGTTACACACTAACAAAATGAATCTACATTTTTCCCGTGTACTAAGAATATGCAGAAGTCTGAGTTTAGGGGCTATGGACTAGTGAAGGAAACGTTAAGGCAGCTCAATGGTCAGGCAGTGGCATGAGTACTACTTGCTGATTTGGGGCAGATGTATAATGACAATTAAGGGCAAAAATTTGCAGTTTTGCCAGAATGGAAGTGGATGTGTTGTTGGAGACACAGAAGCTGGACTTCTGAACAAATTAGTGCCATTAAAAAGTACCAAAATTACTTTGCACTGGAACAATAGGAAGGATGTCTTGAATACATCTTAGGGATTGCTCAAATCCCATAAGCTCAAACATGCAAAACGTTCATTTAAGAAGACAGCCTATGGAATCCTTGTTGAAAAGTGTTACCTAGGAGTTGGCTCCCCAGAATTAAATTCATTATACTCAACCATTCTGGCACTCAGAAGATGCTGCATCCATGTTCCAAGGAGATCTGGCTACTGTTTATGCTGATGGTAGACCTAGTAATCATCCAAATGATGCTGATTTTCCAGTCATGCAGAATAAAAAGCTGTGGGGTCATGGTGGCTTCCACTGGGGTTTCAGAGGAATGTCTGGGAAGCAGGGAAATGTGCCCTGAGAGGTGAATGTGTGAAGATGTGGGAACAAAGCTAAAAGGGCAGTAGAAAGTCCAAGAAGTCTGTGATAGCAGCAACATAGAAAGTCTGCCAAGGAACACTCTGCGTAGTGAGTGGAGCCAGTCCAGGAAAGAGCCTATAGGAGCTGTTATCCGCAAGGCCATAGTGTGGGTGAAGCACCTAAAACATGTGAAATTTAGATCTCAACAGCATATTCCTGTATGCTGGATATGAAGCTACAAGACTTAATGTTCAATGCACTTGATTTCAGTCTTGCTTTGGTTTTTTCTTTTCTATCCCTCTATTCCTCCTACCTGTATTGGAAACATTTAACATGTACCATTGTATTTTGGGATTAAGTAACTTGGGTTTTTTTTGTTTTGTTTTGTTTTTGTTTTTGTACAGAAGTTTCCAGCTAAGAGATTTCCTTAGTTTCAGAGGAGACTTTGACTTGGACCTTTGGGAAATGCTGAAACTGTTGACACTTTGGGGAAGGAATCATTATGTTTTCAGTTGCACTCAGGATAGTTGTATCATGTTAAACAGACTTATGAATGTGTGACTATCTTTATTTGGAGATAAAGTTCGGTTTAAGGAAATGTACTGTAATGTCAAGTTGATAAAGGTTAGAATGTGTCAGTTAAGTTTAACTGTCAATTTGATTGGTTTGAGAAATACTTAGAGGATCAGTAATGCACACTTCTTGATGGGTCTGGATAGGCCAATAGGTGTGACCTTGGAAAAATAGTGTCTCCTGTTCTGCTTACCCACCAACATGAAGTGAATTGCTTTCCTGCAACATGCACTTCCTCCATATTTCTACTTGGAGCCAGCAGAACATTGACCGGATCATCTGAAACCATTAGGCAATAATCCTCTGGAAATTTATGTAGTGAATATCAAGTATTTTCTCCCAGCAGTGGAATACAGGAGGGTAGTCCCAAGTGTACATGATAGAGCTGAGTTTTAAGACTTACTCTATGATTCTAAATCCTTTTTTAAGTGCACAGTGTATTTGATAATTGAAGATAAGATTTACTAAGAATATATTTTGTGCTACAAACTGCAGTAGGAGATTTATAAGTATTATCTCATCTATAATTAATTGAACAGGAAATGAAGGCTCAGGAAAATAAAATAACTTTAATAAAACTTATACAACTGCTACAAGCACCAAAATTTGCATGATGATCTTTTTATTTCAAGGCATACCTTCAAAATTACTTCTTATTCCATGCTTTTTTCTTCATAATAATAAATATTTTAATTAGGTATAATTATGTCAAATTTTGTTTACTAAATAGTCACTTCAAAAACTTCAAGGTACTTTAAGTACTTTCAAACAGGTCAGTTAAAGTCTATAGATTCTTATTTATCTTATATAAATAACTTTTAGTATATTATCTAATCACATGGCTATATATTCTTAATGAGGAAAATATAGAATACAAAGGAAAAAAATATTGCCTTGCCATCAACATAGGAAGAAAATATTATTGGTTTAATTTTTGATATATAGAAGTAAAAATAAAGATTATGCTAGAAGTTTTCACATGCTTAATAATCACAATACTTGGAAATGAGTATATTCTATATTCATCTATAGATAAAGAAACTGAAGAAAATGTTGTTTAAATTATACATTGACTTTTTCCATATTCTTATACTCAGAGGCAAATCCAGAATAGAAACACCCAACTTTCTGCCTATCTGTGTATCTGGAATCATACCATACAATATTGCTTCATGGCCTCATACTAGCTTTCAATTATATTGCAAACATTTTCTCTATCATTAATCTTTAATATGATTTTGAATGGAAAGTTAGTATTCTATGTTAAGAATGTACTGTAGCCAGGCCTTTAGCTTAGTGGCACTGCACCTGCCTCACAAGTGCAAAGTCCTGAGTTCAATCCAAAATACCAAAAAAAAAAAAAAAAA
>NW_004624851.1:6393210-6407578 GCF_000247695.1 Heterocephalus glaber | reverse complement strand
CTGAGTAATTATTTCTGATTTCATTTTTCCCAGATCCTCTTTTGTTGCCAGTTCAGAGAGTCCAGGTGGTTGAGTATCAGGTTGTTCCATCTTGTTTCCCTTTGGGCTTGCTGTAGGTGATCCAGAAGTCTGTTTTTGAGGCTTGTTTACGTGTCTTCTCATTTCTACTGTGGGTGGGGGGGTGCTTCTTGCACCAGCACAGCTCACCTTCTCTGCCCTTGGAGCTTGTGATGGCGGTGGGAGAGCTTCCTTCCGGGTGCTGGGACTGGCTCCTCAGCTACCTCATCTTTGACAAAAGAGCTGAACACCCTCACTGGAGGAAAGATAGCCTCTTTAATAAATGGTGCTAGAAAAATTGGGTTTCAACTTTCCAATGATTAAAACTAGACCTACATCTCTCATTATGCACTAAATTAAAATTACAATGGATTAAAGAGCTAAATATTAAAACAGAAACACTAAACCAGCTGGAAGAGAGGTTAGGTAGAACTCTTGAAGACACTGACATAGGAAAAGAGTTCGAAAACAAAACCTCAGTTGCATGTGAACTAGCACAAGCATTCAACAAGTGGGATCTCTTCTTATTAAAATCCTTCTGCACTGAAAGCGAAACAACCACCAGAATTAAGAGACAACCCCCAATGTGGGAAAAATTTTTAAAGCTTTTTTTCCATTTAGTATGATGTTGGCTATTGATTTCTTATAGGTGGCTTTTATCACATTGAGATAAGAACCTTCTAGTTCAAATTTCTTTAGGGTTTTTATTATGAATGTGTGTTGCACTTTGTCAAATGATTTTGCTGCATGTATTTATCTGATTATGTAGTTAATGTCTTTGCTTCTGTTAATGTGAGGTATTACATTTATTTGTTTGCATATATTGAGCCAAATCTGCATCCTTGGAATAGATCCTACTTGATCATGTTGTATAATCTTTTTGATGATTTCCTGCATTCTGTTTGCTATTTTCTTATTGAGGAATTTTGTGGCTATGTTTATAAAAGAGATTGGCCTGTAGTTCTCTTATTTGCTTTGGTCCTTTTCTGGTTTTGGTATCTGGTTAGTGCTTGCTTCCAAGAATGACTTCAGGAATATTGCAATATTGCTTTCCTTTTAATTTCATTAAGAGTTTGAGGAGTAGAAGCATCAGATCTTCAATAAATTTTTTTATTAGAATTCAACAGTGAATTTGACAGGACCTAGACTTTCTCTGTTGATAATTTCATTATTATTATAATTTCTTCAATTTCATTGACTGATGTAAGGTTATTTCTAAATTTATACCTTCTTGATTCTGCTTTGATAATTCATATATGTCTAAGAATCTATCCATTTCTTCTGAATTTTTTATCTGTTTAGAGTAAAATTTCTCAAAGTAGGTACTGATGATCTCAATTTCTGCAAGATCGATTGTGATTTCTGCCCTTTTCATCCACAATTGCATGGATTCGGATCTGTCCTTGTTTTGATAATGGTCCATATGGGTTTGTCTATTTTATTGAATCTTTCAATTCCTTAGCATTTACTTAAGCCTGCATTATGAGCTAGTATGTGGTCTATTTTGGAGAAAGTTAATGTGCTGCTGGGAAGAATCTATGTTCTGTTGTTTTTGGGTGCAACACTCTGGAGATATCTTCTAAGTTCCTTTGTTCAAAGCTTTGCTTCAACTCTGATATTTCTTTGTTGATTTTTTGTCTGGTCCATCTTTTTATTTGTGACAGTGGTTTGTTGAGATTCCCCATTACAACTGCATTAGTGTTTATCGGATATTTTATATCCATTCATTTTTGCTTTATGTAGTTTTATGTGTCATGATTTCATTTATATATATTTATGTTTGTTATCTCTTCATTTTGGGTTGTTCAATCAACCAACATGTAGTGACCTACTCTGTCTCTTCTGATCAGGCGTGGTTTAAAATCCACTTTGTCTGTGATTAGATTAGATATTCCTCTTTTTCTTGGTTTTTCTGTTTCATTGACTATTGTTTTCTATTCTGTTCCTTTCAGTCTATGAATTTCTTTTTGAGTTAAATGTGTTTCTTGTATACAGCATATTGTTGGATCTTGTATCTTGATCCATTCTGCCAAGCAGTTTCTTTTGATTAGTCAATTGAAACCATTCACATTGATGGTTATAACTGAAAGGTATTCACTTATCCTTGTCATTATATAATTTTCCTATTGTTTATTCCCTTCCTTTCCCTTCAATATAATTGCTTTCCTTTCGTGATGGATTCATTCTTTTAGTATTTTGGGAGTTGTACCTTCATTATCCTTTTTTAGGATATCCATGAGGATTTTTTTGAACTCCTGGTTTGGCAGTCATTAATTTCTTCAGTTGTTCTTTATCATGGAAGTATTTATTTCTTTGAAAGATAACTTTGTGGAATATGTCAGTCTGAGTAGAAATTTATTTTCTTTTCATGCTTGAAATACTTCAAGATCTCCTGGACTTCAGGGTTTATGTTGAGAAGTCTGCTGTAATTTTAATGGATATTCTTTTATAAGTGATTTGTTTCTTTTTTCTCATAGTATTTAGTATTCTGTTCTTGTGTTGAATTTCTGAAATCTTGACTATTATATGCCTTGGTTTAGGTTTTTTTCTGATCATGGGTCTTTGGCACTCTATATGCCTCCCTTACCTGTATGTCAAATTATTTTTGCATGTTTTGAAAGTTTTCTGTTATTAGTTCTGCAAACATTATTCTTGTGGCCTTTGTGCTATCTTCTGATTTTTTCATAATTCCAATTAATCTTAGATTAGTTTTCTTTGTATTACCTAGCATCTGGTGGATTGGCTTTTCTTAGTATCTTGCTATTTTTAAGAAATATCTCATTTGTTGATCACCAATCACAACCTTGTCTTTTAGGTCTGATATTTTGTACTCACATTGGTTGACTACTCTGTATACTTCCACTATAATTTTTACTTCTGAATTTCTATTTTAGAGTGTTTCACAGAATCCAATTCTTTTCTATGTTGAGTATTCATTGTTTCCATGTCTTTTCTGACTTCTATTTTGTTTTCTGTATCTACTCTAGATTTACTAATCATTTCTTCTGTTATGGTCATTATTTCTTTAATTATCTCTGCAATTACAATTGCTTTGAGTCTTAGTCATCTGGGTTTTCTGTTTTGTTTTGTTTTATTTTGTTTTGTTGATGCTCCAATATTAGAAATCTCACCTATGTGTATTTTGATTTCTTCCTCCTCAATGCCTCCTGGATTTGATTTGGGGCAGTTGGAAGATTTTGTGAGCATTTTGCTTCTGTTTTTTCTTGTTTTCTAATTTTTTTCTGCTTATTGGCTTTCTGTGTTGTGCTTGAAAATTGCTTATGGTGAGTAGCTTGACTGCTAGCATGGAGACCACTTTAGGAGTGGAAACTCTGTTGTCCCCAGGGTGGAGGGAAGTGCACCTGGTGTTAAATGAGTGTCTTTGCAGGTCAGCTGCATCAGGTAGAGACTCACATAAGATTAGAGCTCTCCATGGAAAGCCAGGTTGCCTAGGGCTGATGATGTTCCTCAGACAGGGTCTCTGGCAGATCTATGAGTGATGCAGGTCTATGGGGCCAGGATGTGAACTCAAGTGAGCCTCGGGAGCTGGGTATACAGTTAAACAAGACCAGTTTTGGGACTGCATGCTGGGTGAATGTCTTAGTTCATGTGAGACAAACTTGAGACATTTGCTGATTACTCAGGTGTGCCAGGACTGAATATTGGTAACTCCAGATGCAGGCACTGTTTACTTGTTTATCTTTCTAGAGTCTGAGATCAGGCAGGTGAGGGGGAGGCTCTCTTGCTCCAGATCTCTCATCTATGGTATGTTTTGGGGAAAAGGCAGCTAAGCCGCAGCCTGCTCACTGATTGGAGGGAGGATGATGGGATGAATGGTTGCATATAACTCCAATCTATGCTGTGAGAGTAGACACTTCTGTGGTGTTTGGATCCCTTCAACTAATTGGGACATATTCAAAATGGCTGTGCCTGGGGTTTGCAAGGTTAGTAGGAGCAGATCAGCCCTGGATGACTGCTGCCCCTTTTTCAATCCTATAGGTATGTATTGTTTGATATACACCTACCAAATCTTTAAAATTGATTCTTTGTATCAGAATGTATGTCCATCCCCTGCTTAAATTACCTGTGCTTCTAGCTGATGTTCTCTGAGTCTGTTTGACACGCTCCCTCTCTCCTCAGCTATATTGGATCTCTAATACGCCTTGCTATTTTTTCTCTGATTTATCTTGCCTATTCCCAAGACTGTCTATTGAGTTTTATTTTTCTTGTTGAAGATTTCATATCTGAGATTTTTTTTTGTTTGCTTCCTTTTTTAGGACATCAACCTTTTCATTGGACTTATCCTGCATTGTCTGTCTTAATTTATTCAGTTTTTGTATCTTCCCTGAGCTCATTGAACATTTTTCTAATTGATTCATTCAACTGCTTATATGGGTGTTTTCAGATCTCATTATTCATTTTAACTATCACATTTTTATGACTTTGTCTAAAGAATTACCCACTTCCACATGTGTCGGATGGGTTTAGGGGAGGATATGAGTTTTGATGGTATTTTCTTGCCCTATTTTCTCATGATAATTGTGCTTTTGTGTTGAAGTTTAAAGATCAGTTTGGATGAATACCTCTACCTCGATTATGTGGATGACATTTTAGAGAGTGGCTTTATGTTTATCCATAGACTATGAATATGTCTTAGAAAAGAGTACCATCTTAATATATTCAAGGTCCTAAGTTCAATCCTTAACAATGCTTTGTAAAGAGATAATAACTGCCATTAATAACAACATCTGGGTAACCAACCATGTATTGACATATAGTTAAAATTTTGTTTTGAAAATTGCTAACTATTTGACTAACAATAGAAAAGAATCAAGAAATATTAAGGTAGGATAATCTAGGAAAATAGGAGAATGAAAATGAAAGAAAAACAAGTGCTTTAATAATATTTGTATAGATAATACTTGAAACACTAGCCAGAGCAATCGGATTAGAGAAAGAAATAAAAGGGATATATATAATAAAGGAAGAACTAAAATAATCATTATTTGCAGATAATATGATAGTCTGTGTTGGAGACCTAACAGCTCCACAAAAGATGTGTAGAATTATTAAGTAACTTCAGGAACATAGAAAGATAAAAAAAATCAATACACATAATTCAATATCATTTATGTACAGAAATAATGAATTCAATGAGGAAAATATTTATGGTAGCATCAAGTAAAATTAAATTTCTAGGAATTAACCTAATGTAAGAATTTGAAGACATGCATGAAGAAAACTACAGTACTTTGAAAATGGAAAAATATCCCCTGCTGCTAGATAGGCAGCACCAATATTGTCAAAATGGCCATACTCCCAAAACTGGTGTACAGCTTCAATGCAACCCCAATAAAAAATACTAACAGCATACTTCACAGATCTAGAGAAAACAACCTTAAATTTCATATGGAACCAGAAGAGGCCTAGAATAGCAAAAGCAACATTGGGCAACAAGAGCAAGGGAGGAGGCATCACAATACCTGACTTCAAGCAATACTACAAAGCAATATTGATAATAATGGCATGGTATTGAAATGAACAGACCAGAATATAGGATAGAGAAATATCTCCAGACATATTCGGCTATTTGATCTTTGACAAAGGGGCCAAAAGCACGCAATGGTGGACAGATAGTCTATTTAACAAATGGTGCCAGGAATACTAAATATTTGTTTGTAGAATATTGAAACTGAAACCATATCTCTCACCAAGTACAAAATTAAAATCTGAATGGACCAAAGATCTAAACATTCAAACAGAAACATTGAACTTACTGGAAGACAAGATAGGTAAAACACTTGAAGTCATAGGTGTAGGAAAGGAATTTTTAAACAAAACTCTAATTGCACAAGAAATAAAATGAGAAAAAACAAATGAGATTGCATCAAATTAAAAAGCTTCTGCACAGCAAAGGAATCAATTGGTAGAGTGCAGAGGCAACCTATAGAATGGGAAAATATTTTTTAGTTATTCTGAAGACAGAGGATTAATATCTGGAATATATAAAGAACTCAAAAAATTAGATCACCTAAAATAAAAGACCAAATCAAAAGTGAGCATGTGCAATGAACAAACATTTCACAGAGGAAAAAGGACAAATTGCCAACAAACATATGAAAAAATGTTCAACATCTGGCCCTTAGAGAAAAGCAAATTAAAACAATCCTAAGATTTCATCTTATAGCATAAAGAATGGTAATCATCAAGAAGTCCAAAAATAAATTCTGGTGTGGCCGTAGTGAAAAAGGAACCCGCCTTCATTGTTGATGGGAATGTAACTAATGCAACCAACATGGAAATCAGTATTGAGATTTCTCAAAGAATTAAAATTAGAAATTCCATAATACACACCTATCCCCCTTTCTAGCCATCTTCACCAAAGAGCTAAGTACACCACACTATAGCAATACATACACGCCAATGTTTATGGTAACACAATTCATAATAGCTAAATCCTGTAAGCAACCTGTATACAAGTCAACAAATGATTGGATAAAGAAAATGTGGTGTCTATACATAATAGAATGCTACCTGACTATAAAGAAGGACAAATTGTAGACATTTGTAGGAAAATGAATGTACCTGGAAAATATAATGTTTAGTCAAATAAATCAGACACATGAACTTAAATAACATATAGTATCTCTCATTTGACTAAATGTGAAGTACACAATAATGGATAAAAGGACATGAGGTAGATGGTCTGAAAATGAGAACCACTCTAGGAGACCAAGCACAAGGATAGAGTGGGAGGGGAAGGATAAATAGAATTAAGATATGGCATATATCATAACCTAATAATTTCAATGAATGTAAACATTAAAAATCATAAACATGAGCTAATAATAATACTAAGAAGAATGAAAATGTGAAAAGGGGATTTTGAGATGGAGTGTGGGAGTTGGATGGGAAGGGGAAGGATACTAAAAAAAAAAAAAAAAGCTGTATTATGTACATGTACTCATTCTCCAAAATGAAAGTAAGCATCATAAACTATAAACATATACTAATAAAAGAAAAAAATAATATTTATGAATTGGTGGGCAGGGAAACTGTGGGATTATGATGGGAAAGGTAAAGACTAAAAATAAAGGGAAAGGAATGAAGTATAATTGGAAATTGAGAGACATTATAAGGATATTAATCAAATTAATTTAGTAGTTGACACATAAAGTTTGAAAACTGTATGAAACAACACTTAGTGTGGCACAATATAGCAAAACAAAATAAGACACTATAGAAACAAAATGAATAACTAGCATTCATATACACTTACAAACAAACATATACACAGAGAGGGAGAAAAAAATAAAAAGGGAAAGAAAACCAACCAACAAACAGAAAGACAATCCTGATATTTCTCTTTGTAGGATATTTACAATGGGGACATTTTATTTGCACAGAATTGTATTGTTGTGAGTCACCTGCTAAAAAAATGAATGTGATGATCTGTGATTTTTTTAAGTACAGAATTCTCCTTCTCTGCCTATGTCTCTGTAGGAGAAGGCATTATGGTTCAGTGGGAGGATAAGCTCTTCCCTTCTGTGGGTATACATGAGTAGCTGTCTGGACCATATGTGATGGGTTTGACCCAAATGCACCAAATCAATCCCATCCAAACATGGGTGTGACAGTGCTAGAAACTCCCCAATCTGTCCACCAAATCTATCACTCATATAGTCCATGTGCAGGTCCCAGCTATGTGTAAAAATTGCTTAGTTTACCATACCATGCTCTTGGAGAAGTGTCTGGCCTGTGCCTGTGTGCTGTCATGTTAACTCTGAAAGGTGGACAGGCATGTAGAGACTGCCCAGGCATGAAAAACTGTAGGTGCCAAGCCTTCTTGTGGGTTCTGCAGTGTCATTCCCAGACTCAGATTCTTCCTCCACAGACTTCCATGCTGCTAAATTTTCCTCCATTCTAGTGTTCAAATTACCTCTGTTTCTTCTTTTCAGCACGTTCCTTTTTGGTTTTCCCTCCACTTGCTTAAATTTGCCTACTGTCTCTTAGCTTAACACAGTCGTGCCATCCCCCTGAGACATTCCTATCTTGGAGGTTGGTCTTTAATAAAAAAATTATTGGGATGTTTCCCCCAATCCCATGGTTTTAGCTTTTCTCTGTTGCAATCAGCTTTCTCCTGGGCCCAAGCTGAATATTAGGGCAATTGCAATTGCTTCCCTGTAAAGGAGTGGCTGTTGTGACCTGATGGTTTGGATGATACACCTGAAACAGCTTGTGGGTGCTGCCTCCTTCTAGTCCATCTTCCAGCCTCCTCTATTTATGTATTTTGGCAACAATGTAATAAAACATCATTTTGCTGTTGTACCCAGAACCAGAATTTTACACCTAGTTTTCTTTTTTGCTATGGTGAAAATGTCAGGTCCATTTATGATGAGGTCTGGTCTTTTTACTAATCCTTCTCTGAAAAGAGCCCTGTTGTTTCCAGATTTTGTTTATGTAATTGTCCTTACCCTGAGGATCACCCTCGTGAAGCTGACTTCAAGTGCTGACCTTCAATAACATTGATTCATAATAGAATGTCAAATAATATCACTTGACTTTATGTTTGCCTCATCCTCACAACTAAGAATTCATTGAATTCAAATTCTTGGTTGCATAAACAGTAACAAAGACTAGTTAATTCAGGGCTAAATTAAATTTGTGGAAAGGATATTGAACAGCTTAGAGAATTGATGAAATGTTGGAAGTGAAAAGCACCCCAAAAGAAACAGTAACCAAGGGAAGTTAAGAAGCAAAAATAATATCTGAGAAGTAATCTAACTAAATTGTTGCATTACCACAAGCACCATCAAATATATTGCTTATGCAAACACTTGATGCCAACACTTCTTCTGTGAATGCCTTTTAAACCCTTCCTAATTCTGTGTAATATCCTGTCAATCTTCCTGTCTATGGTGAGTATATTCAAATGAGCCTCTGTCAAATGCTCTGATTCTCTTTGGCTTGCAGGGACTAAAGGAAAAAGGAAATTCTTTTCTTTCACTTTCACAGCAAGAGACAGTCATCCAATCAACCACATAAATAATTAGGACTTTATAGAAAGCTATGTACTTGAGAAATATACTTGGCAACGATGTTTAAAGAATTCTACTGTCTCAAGTAGGCCAGTTATGAAGTGATTGTTTAGTATCTTAGACAGGTCTTATTTTGTTTTATACCTTGCAAAAATCTTTCCAAAATTTTGGCATGTCAGTGATGACTTTCTCTTAGTTCATGACTTGATAAAGTGTTCTCTTTAATTTTATGTATTTCGTAAGTATTCATAGTCATTTCAGTGCTTCAAAATTTTTATATCCAGGAAATTAATGTATTTAAAATGTAATGCACACTATTTATTAAAATATTTGTAGGGCTGGGGATTTAGCTCAGTGGTGCAGTCACCTGCCTCGCAAAAGCAAGGTCCTGAGTTCGATCCCCAGTACCCCCCCCCCAAAAAAAAACTAAAATATTTGGAGACAACATGAGAAGTCTAAATTTGAGGAGGCCTATTGTCACTATGAGGCTTAGGGCCGAGTGGCCTTCGTACGCGCCCCCCCCCCCCCCCCCCCGTTCCACTCTAACTTCCCTCAATTACTCTAACCAGTAAGCTCCTTTCCTTTTATTATTTAAGTCATTTGTGTGGGAGAAACATTCAAAGAAAGAGTTTAATTCTTCTATTCAATTACTCTCTTGCACAGAATGTTCTTTGCATGAATTATTCATGGGATCCTAGACTGGATCTAGCATCAGGGAAAAGTCACTCTAATATTGATGGTGATGATAGGCCAAGATATTTGTACAAGAAATACTTTACCAGTTACCCCTCTATCACACTAATTCTTTTAAAAAGTGCAATACTTCTCATTATTTCTTTAAATTTATTACATTTTAAGTATAGAAATAACATCTTTTGCAGCTGTTAAGGACTTCAAGAGCTGGTAAAGCTTTATTTTCTGAAAATTGCCATTGCTACATATGACAGTTTTATTTCATATTAGTAATAAACTGGCAAAATATTGCTTAAATAACATTTACTAATTAAATCATTATTTTAAAAAGCAGTTGCATGAACCTCAAAAAGTAAATAAGAAAAACCAAGGCAATGTGTACATTATAAACTCTTCCTAATAATGGGTAATGGGTGCTTCAGTTCTCTCTTTCTCTCTCTTCCTATCTCTTTCTCTCTCCCTTCCCTCCCTTCATTCCTTCCTCTGATTCATCCTGAAGCTTTCAAATCAAGATTAATTTTTTTCCTAAGATTGTGACATTAATGCTAAAATTCCCATTACAATATAACTGCAGACAAGATTAAATACACTTACCATAGTGAGTTCTTTTGTAAGAGTAACTGTAATTTTCATAAAATGAAAATGACACCTGGCTCCAGGCAGAAATATGGTTTTATAAATATGCTGTATCACGTGAATGTGGTCATAGAAATAAAAATGGAGTGAGATACAAGTGGTTTGACCATTTTTAATCTGTGGATATGTTTAACGTGATGATTGTTATTGAAAATGCAAAGTTATGTGTTCTAGTAACTTTTTTCTCACTGGGACACAAAACAAATTAACTACAACCTAAGGGAGAGGTTTATTTGGGCTCCCAGTTCAGGGAGGTTTCAGTCTACACATAGCTGGCTCCAATGTAGAAATGGCAGAGTGGAAATGTCTGGCACAGGAAAGTTGCTCATGTCATGGTTGCCAGGAAGCAGATAGATAATTTAGGAACCAGGAAGGGAAATACTCCCTTCCATGTTATTCACCCAATGACCTGCCCTTTAATTGAGCCCCACATTCTACCAGCAAGTCATCTGTAGCAACCTCATAATCCAATCATCTTCCACAGGTTTGGCCTCTGAGAACATGATGCTTTGCAGTGACATTCCTGATCTAAACTACAATGTTCCATTTTTGGCCCCCTAAGAGGACCCTAACTTTACAGGCTTATTGTGCATCTCTTTGTGTAAATTTAATTAGCCCATCTGTAAGAGTTGTCAATGTGTTAACAGTATCAGCATTGCTGAAAAGTTCAAGTCCAAAGTCTCTTCTGAAACTCAAGGCAAACTCTCAGCCATGAGTTCCTGAATTTTTTTTAAAAGTTAAACACTGACTACATACAATTGTTTCAAACAGAGACATTTGTGAACCGAGGCAGTACTGTAATTCAATCACCTTTTAAAAAAAAAACCGACCTCTGAATGCATGAGGCTTTGGGGAAACATTCCAGTTACATACCAAAACTCGAAGTGGAATCATTGAAGAATACTGGTTCTCCCACTAAACATACTATGTTCTATATTGTCATCTAGAGAACACATGAAAACAGCACAGATGGCATCTTACAGACCTCTGGGCATGACTGTCAGTAAACTCTTGCTGTATATACATTTCTTTCCTTCAACCAATGGTGTATTTCTCTCCCACAAGCAATCCAACATTTTGTTTCCCATTTCACCCCTTTCCCCAATAACTTTTATGTATGTGAGCCTGATGTAGATTTGATATTTGATCAACAACTTATTCTGTTTGTTATAGAAGACATTTTGATCATAGATGCAAGATTTTCATATCCATTTCTACATACCAAAATAGATACATTTACTTTTTCAATACTGTATGCTATTATATTCATCTACCAGATGATGTATTATTAGAAAGAAAAATTCACAAAGGAAATAATATTTTTGACATTTATGGAAATTCCAAAACTCGTGCAACCCACAGCAAACTTAACGGGAAGAAATGGGTGTAAAATATGTCTGGTAAACTAAGAAAACTACCTATTGATAGTGCCTGGAAACAGAAAATTTTAGTATTCTTTCTGGCAAAAAAGATTCACTGTGAATAGAATGCCCAAAAAGTTTAAGAGTGGAGCAGAGCAAAGACCAAAACTGATAAAACTTTGCTATACTGATGGAATGAGTGTGAAAATAGTATCCATGACAAGAGGCAGTTATAAAAAGAGAATACTGAAGCTTGTTTCTTGAATCATTGATGAAGGTAAGTTCATTACTGTGAAATGATTTAAACCAGTAATAAAAAATTACATAAACTGTACCAAAACTGAATATAGAAAAATATGGATTCATGAATATGTTCATTTCCCCTCAATCATTTTCCTTCCTGACTGTGCAGCATTCAACTGGTCATTGGATTTTGATTAATTTTTTGCTACTTCATTATTTTCAGTACCTCAAGTGTATTGCTTTTCAATACACATGATTGACAGTTGTCACCTGGATATAACACTAGTCTTTATGAGAAATCATTAAACTTTTTATGCTTATAAGGTAAGATTCAAAGCATTATCACATCCTACCAGTATTTTTCTCTATCTCATATAATATATAATTTGCATGCAAATGATATATCAGACATTACTTAGTAGTTACTTAGTAAAAGCTCTGTAAATTCACATTTAGAAATTAATGTAAATTCAGTATGTTCTTTAGTCAAATATTTCATTTTATTTTAGAAATGTATAAGTTTAATATGGACAAATAATATCATTTATGTAAATAATTCCAGATACTAGTGATATCATTTTCTGTTAAGTTCACAATCTGTACATTCAAAGCCAAGTATTTTATCTTTTTCCAAACACACTTTTTGTGTTTCCTTCAGCCATAAAAGGAGGTTATCCAAGCTGTCTTGTACATTTTCTTGTCCAGTTACTCATTATCACCCAAACATATCACACTACTGATGGGCTTTAGGACATACAAATTCAAAATATAATGTCTTGGCATTTGAGAAAAGAATAGAAGCAGAAAGGTCACATTTAACTTGACCTTGTCTTTCTCCCACGAAGCTGAGCATAAAACCTAGAAAAGTCAAGCTCTGATTTTCTTCTTACCTTTTCCCCTGAAAAAAAGGTCATAAGACCCTCATAAGTTTCCCTCTTTATCAGCATAACCAGAGTAAAGGAGCCAAAGACACAAAGATGACAAAAAGTATCTGAACAAACAGGCCTTGCTATGTTTCCTCCACTTTATCAGCATTAGACCATATCAGTTTTCTTCTAATTGTACTTCTACACATCTGTCCACCCTATAAAACTTAAAGTTCAAATATGGCACTTTTCCTGTTTCTTTGGGTCTGCATTTTTCACAAGCTTCCAAATGACATAAACCTTGTAAGAAAAGGATATGTATGTTTCTTTCTTGTTGATCATTACAGGGGTTTCAGCCATGAACCTAGCAATGAAAAGCAAGCATGGTTCATTTTATCACTGAAATCACAATCACCCATACCATTTATGTCTGAGTTCAAGTTCTTACTATCTCATGCTGTAGTTCAAGGTCTCATTAACTCCTACTTGTATTGTTCCTGACTTCTTATTCATTGTACACAAAAGGATCAGAGAGATTTTCACAACAGTAGTCTGAGCAGGAAGTTTTCTAATGTAAATTCTGTATGGCTTACAAATATTTTTTCTAGGTTCTTAACATTATCTATGAGATACTTTAAAACTTTGGTTCCTGGCTACTAATGAATGAAATGTTGAGCTCATTTCTCTAGACATCATTCTTTGCTATCCACCTAAATACATCTGGAGAATCTGAAAAATGTTGAAACAATATCTGCATCATTGTAGAAAACACCAACATTTGTGCTCTCACTTGTTGTTTAGGCATAAAGTGCAAGAAAACACTGGCACTCTTTGTCTTAATTTCAAGGCCTATAATACAGATTGTACTATAATGATATTCAATTTGGGGCTTTGTAAGTCTTTCCCTTCCCCAGATTGAATCTTCAAATCTCTCCACATTCTACTGGTAAATTAGAAAAAATTGGTGGAATTTTTTTCTTTGAATTTCTCATGTAATTTCTTCCTAAATGAATATCCTATAGCTCCTCTTCATGTCTTGCACATGCATGTCATAAAGCAGACTTTGGAAAGCTTTAATTAATAACCAAAGATGCAGATTTTCTTTATACTCTCAGAAACTTCTCATTTTAATTGAATTATAAATTATGTAATTATCATTTCTCTATTAGCACTTGACGAAAAGAAGACTGTGAAATATAATGCAAAACATCAGTATTTCTGGTAAAAAACTTACTACCAATGAGTAGTTATGTGGGAAAGAATTTTTTTAAAAAGGAGAGAAGAGAAAGGAACAGAGTGAGAGTGAGAAAGAGGCTATTTCATTACAGCAAAGACAAAAATGAGTTAGGGTAGTGATGGTGAACCTTTAAAAACTTTCAATGTTCATAGCAGCGCAGTTTTTAATAGCTAAAACTTGGAAACAGCCCAAATGCCCATCAACTGGAGACTGGATAAAGAAAATGTGTTTTTTTTA
>NW_004624851.1:6367118-6377879 GCF_000247695.1 Heterocephalus glaber | reverse complement strand
GGATTCCATTTGTTTCCTATGTTGGGATTCCATCATGTTCCTTAGCTCCTCTCTAGATTTATTAATCATGTCTTGCACTATGAGCACAATCTCTGTTGTTATCTGAGAAATTATTTCTGATTTCTTTTTTTCCATATCCTCTTTTGTTGCCAGTTTATGGAGTCCAGGTGGTTGAGTATCAGAGTGTTCCATCTCATTTTCCTTTGGGTTTGCTGGAGGTGATCTGAAAGTGTGGTTTTGAGACTTTTTTTTGAGTCTTCTCATTTTGAAGGGGGTTGGTGTTGTTGGCAACCCCGTGGCTTACCTCCTCTTGTCTTGGAGCCATGGAATGGCGGCCCAGAAGCCCCTTTCTCTGGGCTGGGCATGGTGGAATGGCAGCCTGGATGCCCCTACCTCTGGGTTGGGAGCAGTGGAATGGCTGCCCGGAAGCACCTTCCTCTTGGCTGGGAGCGGTGGAACCTATGGTATTATTCTTATATATGTTTTGGTTATACTTTTCTGTTGGATGTTTAGGATCAAGTTAAAGTGAGCACTTTGTTAATAAAAATTAACCTCTTTCTATATATCGAGGTCAGTTAAGGCCCAGAGGGCTTACTTTTGGAACATATAGTCTCTCAGCTTCTTTGTCCGTGGGAGACTTCTCTCTCTTTGGTGACCCTCCTTATTGGTACACTGTACATTAGTTGACTCTTTTTTCTGAGCTCCAACAATTCCCCTGCTCAGGATGTTTGGTGACTCTGCAAAGTTGTAGGATCCAGTAGAAAAGGTCTCAAATCTCGAGTCATTGTTGACTATGGAGGGCCAAGTCCAAAATAGTGGCTGTTGTCTCTGCTCAGTTATCTTTCTATCTCTGGTCTCCAAACCTCAGATATTAAACACCCAGAAGAGAGGATCAATTACATCAGTATTATAGGGGGGAACAGTAGGCTTAATTTCATCATCTTACCTAGTTACTGGACATTTTGAGATATATAGTATGATCAATGAACTATTGAATTATGATCAATTAATTATTTCTTTACCAATTATGGATGTTTCAGAAGTTGAATTCATGTAGAATGTTTGCAGATAACAATCATGAAGTTTTACAGAGATCATTATCTTTCTAGTTCACACTGCCTTTTATAAATTTTTGTTCTCCTTTTCACTTTCAGTTCCTCACACCAGGGAATTAATTCAGTATTTACACATGTGTGTCTTATTTATTTCACTTAAGAGTATGACCTCAAGGTGGGTCCATTTAGGCATAAATGTCTCTAGTTTATCATTCTTTATAGCTGAATAGTACTCCAGTCTATAAAAAAAATCACATCATCTTTATCCAATCCTCAGTTGATCCTGGGCATTTTTGCTGCTTCCAAGATAAAACTTGAGATCAAATGAAACACAGCATCTCAGCATAACAATCGTGATATTACTCTATTAGAAATACTAGGTTATATCTCTGAAACACATTTAACTGTTCATGTAACTATAGAATAACTTTTAGTCAGTTATCTTCATATAATTACAATATATTAAATGACATAAAGAAACCCCTAACTAATTTGTTATCTTTTAAGCCTTCTGTTACCAGAGTGGCATTTAAGTAGAATGTACTCACTTATAGATGTACTTTACAGATTATTAATGTCTCATCTCTAATGATTAGAGTCACATTGTCTGGACCGCACAGTGTTTAGCTAACTGTAATTGTTATAACACAATTACATAACAATCATGTAAATATAAGCGTAAAAATATACTCACATCATCTGGCTGACTATATCATGCTGTATTGACACGAATATTTGATTACAAATAACTGAAGTACAAGTAAAAGAATGTCAAATATTTGAGGCCAAATATTTTACCACCATAAACAGCTTTAACCTGGAAGTCACCAGTATACTTTTTAGTTTCATAGCTTTGAAGGCCTGTACATTTGGAAAACAAAATTATCATTTAATATACCATGAGGTTACCAATAATTGGTTTCACAACTATACAGAAATCTACATATTTAGTTTTCACTCTCATGACAAACTTTAGACTCCTTTAACAGGTTTTATAAAGTGTAACTATATTGACAAGTATTTGGGTCATTTTTACAATGCTGATAAATTTAAGAAACAGTGTTAATGGCTGCAAGTAGAGTTATTATTCAACATGCAAGTATATTTCATTTATACAATAACAAAATGCTTGTTTAATCAAAACCAGTACATGTAGATCAAGTTTAAATGTCAGGACCAAATTTAAAGAAATGTCAAATTTCAATAATTTTATGTTTAAGACATAAATATGTATTGTATAAAAGAGGGGACCTATAAGTTACTTTGTAAGTATTAAACTTACATAGTCTTAGCTCTATACTTACTTTTAAGCTTAGACTCAGCATCACTTGTTTTTAGATGTACACATACCTATATGATAAAATACATATTATGTCATAAACTAAAATGTTTATCCATTCATGAACTGATTAATGAAAACATTTTATAGCTTAATATTCAAATACTCTTTAAATATTTACACTCACTTTTCAGTAAGCCTAACGATGAGAACACAAAAAACTTATTAGTAAAATATAGAATCCTTGCTTTTAAATCTACTTTTGTAAGTTTAACCAAGAGCATCTTAACATTTTAAAAAAACATATTGTTTTCAATATAGAAAACTTAACCAAAACAATTACTTAGATGACACATCATAGAAGATAACACTTTATATATATATATAATCTTTGACTAGGAAAAGCTCTTAAGTTATGATACACTGTCAGTAATAGACATTGTATTTATACAACTGAATTTTGACATTAACTTGGCTACTTAAGTAGCTGGGTGGAAATTTGTTACCAACTTTTAAAACAAATTAGCCTACTGTTAAAAGTATATGAATCGCAAGCATTTGAGATAATGTGTTGATGATTTATTCATCTATAAGCCAATTTAAGTAAAATTTTTAGAGGATAATATATAGAGCGGACCCTCAAGTTAGAACTGGCCTGACACACAAACCACTTGGGTTATGAGTGGAATTTTCGTATTAACTTATGACCAAAGTCTTGAGTTATGACCTGAATGGTGGCTGCTTCTGCTTCCAGACAGTCTCAGATGCAGATTTAACCATTAAAGAGTTCTGGAAAGAACATCACAACATGCTTTCCTGTATGGGGTTAATTGAGAAATCCTCGGCCAAGGTCTAAGGACACTGAGATCTGCCTGTATTCAAAAGAGAGACTTTAAAGGCTATGTAGAGTAACCTGAGCCTTTAACTGACCAACTTGAGTTAAAAGCAGCCCTCATGAACGAATTCAGTTCATAAGTCAAGAGCCCACTGTATCTGAAACGTAACACACAGAAACATATACATATTAACCTAAATCATATGTAACATCCATGCTATCAAATTTTAAGACTTTCATTCGTCAAACCTGTCACCCTTCATCTGGTAACATTTTGTATGAGTTTGGCTACCCTGAAAACCTATACAGTTGATTTTCCATTGAAATATCAAAAAGAGCCAAAACAAAAAAGAAAAGAAAAAAGAATTGTTGAGATAAAAAAAAAATGAAGCAGCTGCAGGTACTTTAATCAGTTATTAACACACATTAAATGGATAGAGAAACATACACAAGATGATTACATTTAAATCAAAGTGCACTCTCAGATGCACTTGGTCAAGTTGAACTATAATAACCTTTTTTACAATTTTTAGGTTTGTAACTTCAAATAGACCAATCAGAACTTTTCTTATAGGTCATCAATTAACAGAGATCCCCGGTAATAAGAATCAGAAGGAAAAATAAACCCTTTAACACCTGTGAAAGTAAAACACTGCTTTTAAGATGGGCCTTGGGCTGATAGTTTATCTGACTGGAACAGACAGCTATACAGGCCTCTTGCTGTTTTCATAACCACAGTTGTTTGAAAGCCATGTCTAATAGCAAAAACTGCTATTTTGATAGCTACATGATATTTGATAGTTCCCTCTAAAGGGACAGAGTGTTAAAGGTAATTTTAACTATTTTTATTTTCAGGGAGTTCTCATCTTTTCTGTGATTAAAAGTTGACAATTTAAAGTAATTGAAAGGCTTAGTTCTTGTCCTTAGTGTATGGAGGATAAGGGAGGGGAATTGGGCTCAGAAATTGTAGTTGCATCAGATGGTGCCTTAAGGACCAGAGGTGTCTGGTTTTCCAGTGACTTATATCAACACTTTGAACACAAATCAGGATCATCTACCAATGCAAAGAAAATCTCAACATAAGGTAACTCTGACCATTTCTCCCTCCCCCCTCTCTCTTTCTCTCCCCTCTCTCTCTTATGGTACAATTTCAGTTTTAAAATATTATTATAATCAATACTTCCCTCTGCATTCCATTTTTGCCTCCAGCAAAAAGGCACACCATACGTGGGTGCAGAAAAATATTAAAAATCTCTTCCTCAGAGTGTTAGGGCCAAATAATTTTCAATCTTTAAGAATACACTCCAAAGGAATAAGAGAATTCAACAGTGAGCTTCTAACCTACAAAACAACAAGGGGAAAAGAAGGTGCCCCTTCAAATCCTTCTTGGTTTTTATATGTCCTCAGGATGTCCCCTGACCTTACGCTGCTCCACAGCAGGTGGCTTCTATTTGGAGAATGACTAGAAGATAAGTCAGGCCAGACTAGCCACCATTCCTGATGCATGCACCAGCTTCACCTGAAAACTCACATTTCTAACTCCTCAGTGTGTTTCCAAAGCCACAAGCTACAGCTGATTCCCTCTATGACAGCCATGTTTAAGAAGGGAAGCATTGCCAGCAAAAAATTAAACCAATGATGAAGAGACCTTAACAACTGTGTGTTTTATCTTGCCTGTCCTACTGTTTGCAGGAGAAAACCCTTGCCTGGGCACTGGGTCAGCCAAAACCCTCAAGTGTGTGCCTTTCTGGATGAGAATGAATTCTGATTTCCTTCTAATTAAGGTATGGGTTTATGAGGTCTATAAAGGAATGCCTATAGATGAGCCCTCATTATTTTTGGAATTTGGGAGCTTCCAACAAAAAAGAGAACAGATCTTTAGGATGGTAAAGAGGAGCATATTACCGTTTACTGACAATAACAACCAACCATAACAGAGGTGAACTGACAGAATGTGTCCACTACCTTCAGATAAACCCAAGGGCATGAGCTGTTAACAAATTAGAAATTCAAAAATTCATTCCACAAAGCTGTCTAAAATAATGCAACAAACCACTTAATAACTCTCAAGAAAAGAATATGAGTAAATTCAGCAACCAGTATAGAAGTATATAAATGCAGCATATACAAAATAGGAATATAAGTGCCTGTCTACAAAATTAAAATATTCCATCAAAGAAACCTAATATGAAGACATCACAATCTTTCTGGCTCTCAACTTTAACATAGCTCAAGCTAACAGCAAAAGACATAAACAACAATTTTTGATTGCCTAAATGAATCACAACCCAGAATCCAGTCAAAATATTTAGGGATGCCGTGGAACAAATGCAAACTCTTACCTGATTCCAAAGATCACAGTGGAATCTCCCCAAGAATATAGGAGATATATAACTCCCAATCTGCTACATGTCAGATATGCCAATTTTATGTTTCCTAAAAAGGAAGAATAAATTTCAAAGGAGAAAGCAGGTTAATACTCAAAAATGTTTATTGGGGGACAGGAATAGTTCCTCAAGGACAGGAGTGGTCCCAAGTGTGTTCCCCCTCAGAATTATTTTTAATTAGAAATCAAGTAACCACTACTTTTCAATGGAATTTAATATTTTAAAAGAAACTTTCTGATAATCCCTGAAAGCTAGTTAAACTACAGAGAAACATCCTGTTAAGTAAATACACACATATTTTATTATTGACTATGCAATGTGATTAACATATTTCCACTAGCTTGAATCACCGGTGGTACATGCATGACTGTCACATCAAGCAACTTATACCACCTGATGAGACTGTCCCATGCCAACAAATGGGACAGTCATGTACTCTGAACCACCACACTCTGAACTGGTTCAGAGCTGTCTGGTAGCTTGAATGAATAATGAATCATGAATCATGAATAATGAGTATGAATAATGGCCCTATCATGAACATGTTAAATGTAGACCTTGAGGCAGAGATCTCTATGGCCTTCTATAGATTTCTGTCACTCATGATGCCATTTTCATATTATATAAGCTAGTGCTTCTGTATTACTTTTGTATTTTCTCTTTTTTCATTTTTTTCATTCGTACATGTGCAGCTCATGATGTTTACAATCACGTTAGGGAATGGGTACATGTACATAATACAGCTTATTTTTTTAAATCCTCTTTCTCTTCCTTCCCACATCCATCTCTCCTCCTCTAAATCCCCTTTCCTCATTTTTATTCTTGTTGTTTTTATTCTTCGCTCATGGATATAAATTTTAATGTTTATATTCATTAAAATTATTAGGTTCCTGTCTATGAGATATCTCAATTTTACTTACATCTCCTTCTCCTCTCACTCTCCCAATGCCCTCAATCTCCTAAAACCCTTCCCATTTGCAAGACATCTATCCCATTGTCTCCTTCTATCCATCAACTATTGTGTTTTCTGTTCATACTTTGACTTACTAAAATGAGAGATAATATATGGTCTTTAAATATGTGTCTGATTTATTTTATCCAGTATATACATTCACTGTGCATTTACTTTCCTGCAAATGCCTCTAATTTGTCCTTCTTTACAAACAGTATTCCATTATGTATAGATATTACATTTTCTTTATCCAATCACATGTTAATGGGAATATAGGCTGGTTCCAGGATTACTTGGAAAAATATCAATAGGGTATTGATTTCCTTACTGGTTGTGTTAGTTTACATTCCAACCAACAATGTAGGAGGGTTCTTTTTTCACCAAAGTCATGTCAAGATTTTTTATTTTTTTGACTTCTTGATGATTATCTTTCTTTGTGGTGTAAAATGGAATCTTGTGTTACTATAATTTGATTTTCTCTAATGGCCAGATATTGAAATTTTTTCATATGTTTGTTGGCCACTTGTACTTATACCTCTGAGAAATGTTTGTTCATTTCACTTGCCCATTTCTTGATTGGATCTTTTGGTTTTGATGATTTATTTTTTTGAGGTCTTTATATAATCTACGTATTAGTCCTATGTCTCAAGAATAACCAGCAAATATTTTTGCTACACTGTAGATTTTCTTTTCACTCTGCTAATTGATACATTTGCTGAGAAGGTTTTTAATTTGTTGTAGTTCCACTTGCTGATTCTTCCTGTTATTTCAGGGGCAATTATGGTTCTCTTTTGGGACATTCTTTCCTACACCTATGACTTGAACTATTTTCATATTTTTATCTTCCAGTAGGTCAATATTTCTGTTTTAATGTTCAGATCTTTGATCCATGTAGATTTTAGTTTGGTACATGATGAGAGGTATGATTCCAGTTTCAATCTTCTGGGAATAGATATCCATTGTGCCCAGCACCATTTGATAAATAAGCCATCTATCTTCCATTGCATTCTTTGGCCCGTTTGTCAGAAATCAAATAGCTGAATGTGTCTGGGAATGTTTTGGTGCCCTCTATTCTATTCTTTTATCCACATGTCTGTTTTTGTTCCAGTACCATGCCATTTTTATCACTGTTGCTTTATAGTATTGCTTGAAGTCAGGTATTGTGATGCCTCCTTCTTTGCTCTTGTTGCCCAACATTGCTTTTGCTATTCTGAATCTCTTCTGCTTCCATATGAATTTTAAGGTTGTTTTTCTCTATATCTGTATCCATGAGATATTGCCCAAAACTCTGTACACTCACTGAGTTATATAAATCTGCACATATTAGTCCTGGGCAGAATTGTTTCCCCTCTGAGCATACACAGAACTGAGAGTCAGGTCTGAGAGCCCACAGGAGTCTCCACACATTGTGAGCCTGTTCCACAGACACTGGTAAATATTGGTAACAAGCAAAAAGAATCCTCAACACTAAATTCAGAAACAAGGCCTCACACCTTCCCTGGTCCAAATACCCAACTTGAACAGCTGCCACAAACAGGGGACTATAAACAGAGACCCCTTGAACAGGGTAACCGCCACACAAACTCAGAGACTATAAAGAGGGGTAAAGAGAAATGTGACTTTTAAGATTAAAGACTACTGACCTGGGAAGAAAACACTCCTCTGGAAATACTTTTTTTCTATTTTTAAATTTTGTGTCTTTTTTATTCTTCTCCATTATTTGTATGATTTTGAATTTTCAATTATTTTTTCTTTTGGTGCAGTATAGAGTTTCACCACCATTTCTTGTCCCCCACTTTTAATAGTACTTTATTTTAATGGACCCTCCTTTTATGGTCTCTCTCTCTCTCTCTCTCTTTCTTTTTATGTACATGGTCTCTGTCAACTTCTTCCCTTAGTATTTTTTCTTATTTTTCTATTTCTCTAGTTTAATCCCTGCTCTCTATTATTTTTCCTTCTCCTAACACTGCAACCATCTACCATCTACAATCGCTTTACTTTTCATACTCTCTTTCATTTGCTCTTTTCTCTTCATACTATTACACCTACACCACCTACACTTATGAATCAACTATATATATAGTCAAGTATATATTACAATGGATGAATAATACTTTACAATGAAAGGGAGCATATTGTTCTATTAAGGAAATATTTACTATATATAATTTTCTGATTTGTATTAGATCTTGTTTTATAACTCTAAATCTTGTTCCTATTTTAAAGTGTGATAAAATATTAGTTATTACAGTTTGTCATTTTCCAGTTTGTTTTTGAATCTACGTATTACTGATTGTACTGAGTTAGTTGACGTGACATTACTGTTGTGATCAATTGATCCTCATTATATGCTGATACCTAGATTGTCTGGGGGCCATAAATAATGCTACAGCCTAGTACTATATGACTGGGTGCTGGACCAAACAGGGTGCAACCTTTCATCCCTAATAAACAGAAGAGGTGGTATCCTGCGACAGACTCAAGGGCCAAAAGCCAACTACTCCTAGAAGAAAGCTCTAAAAATTCATTACCTAAAGAAGTCTTGATACTAGTTATATAAATACCTACCAATAGGAACTTAAAAGCCTCAGTGTGGAAAACAAATAAACAAAAAATGAGAAAACAAAAAAATAAAATTCAGTCTAACACACTCATTTTGCCCAAAGTAAGCCCAAGAGGGCATTGAGATGGAAGAAATCACATGCCTCCCTGCTGAAATTTATAAAATGGTAGCAGTGGAAGTAACAAAGCAGATGACTAAATCCTTGGGCAAAAACAAACATTTAATGACATAGGTAATTATGTAATTAGGAAAACTATGAATGCCCAACATAGGGCAAAACAGGCTGGCATAAAACATGCAAACAGATATATAGGAGATTAAAAATTCTATTGAAAGCATAAACAGCAGAATGAACCAATGTGGAGATAGAAAATCAGATCCAGAAAGAGCATTGTGATTGGCCATCATCAAGTGAAAGACTTCTTAAAAATAGCAAGGGACCATGAAAAATCAATGTCATAGCTACTAGATGATGCAAGGAAGAATAATATAATATTAATTGGAATCAATGAAAAATCAGAAGATAACACAAAGAACATGAAAAATCTATACACAGAAGTAATAGCAGAAACTTAACCCAACCATGGCAAAAGAATTTGATATAAAAATAAATGATGCATATAGATTCCCCAATTAATTAGGATCAGAAAAAAAAACACACAAAGAAAGATAATAGCCAAGATTCCAGAAATTCAACAAAATAACAGAATACTGAAAGCTGTTAGTGAAAAGAAACACATCACCTGTAAAAGAAAACCCATTAGAATCACAGCAGACTTCTCAAGAAGAAGAAATTCATGACCATCAAAGGAGCATTCCAAAAAGTTCTGAAGGATATTCTAGAAAGAGACAAAGAAGACAACAATTTCAAAACTCTCAATAGAATGAATCTACCTGAGAAGGCAAGCAATTAAAGAGAAGGGACAGAAGCAGTGCCAAAAACAGAAAAATAATACAGAGACAAGAATAAGTTAGTATCTGTTCATTGTAACTATCAATGTGAATGGTTTCAACTCACCAATCAAAAGAAGTATATTGGCAGAATAGATCAAGAAACAAGATGCAACTATATGTTGCATACAAGGAATAATTTTAACTCCAAAAGACATTAATAGACTGAAAGTAAAACAGTGGAAAACAACACAATACACAACAAGAACCCTAAATAAAGCAAGAGTAGCTATTCCATTTCAAAGAAAATTTGATTTCAAGCCATGACTGATGAGAAAAGACAAAGAATGTCACTACATACTTGTTAAGGGAACAATCAAAGAAGAAAAAGTACACGTGTGTCCTATTTATTTCATTGAAGAGTATCGCCTCAATGTGCATCCATTTAGCTATAAATGTCTCTAGTTTCTCCTTCTTTATGGCTAATACTCCATTTTATAAAAAAAAAAAAATTCTTTTTCCAGTCTCCAGGTGATGGGCAATTGTGTTGCTTCCAAGTTTTAGCTATCACGAATTGTGCTGCCATCAACATGGGTGCACATATATCACTATGGTATGATTATTTTAATTCTTTGGGGAAGACACCCAGCAGGGGAATAGCGGGGTCAAATGGGACTTCCAGTCCTAGTTCTTTGAGGTATTTCTACAGTGATTTCCACAGTGGTTGCACCAGTCTACACTCCCACCAGCAGTGGAGCAGGGTTCCTCTTTCCCCACAGCCCCACCAGCATTTGTTATC
>NW_004624851.1:6322204-6366428 GCF_000247695.1 Heterocephalus glaber | reverse complement strand
TGGAAGGGTTGAAGGGAGGGCAGGGGAATGGGGAAAAAATAAGAACCAAGAGAGATTATGTAAAGGTGCAATTTTCCAATAATGAATGTCATTATATTGTATACCTTAAATGTACCAATAAAATTAATTTAAAAAATAAAAGAAAAAATAAAAAGTACAAGTCATAAATACATATGCACCTAATACTGGCACACTCACCTATATAAAACAAACACTAATGGATGTGAAAAAACCACATAAACATTAATAGAATTTTAGTGGAGGACCTCAATATGCACTGTCACAGATCAACTACACAAAAAAATCAACAAAGAAGAATCTTTGAACAGAGCTGAATCAATCCTTTCAACAAATGGACTTAGTAGACATCTACAGATTGTTCTACCCAACAAGAGACTACAAATTCTTCTCAACAGCACACAGGACTTTCTCCAAAATAGACCACAGGAAAAGTCATAGAACATGCTTAAGTAAATGCAAAGGAATTCAAACTATTCTATGCATATTATCAGATCATAGTGTAATGAAATTGGAAATAAGGAGCCAAAGAAGCTACAAAAGCTATATAATCAGGTGGAAATTAAACAATTCCCTCTTGGACAACCAATAGGTCATAGATGAAATTAAAGGAGAAATTATACTTTTTCTACAGTTGAACAATAATGCAAACATGACATACCAGAACTTATGTGATGCAATAAAAATAGTTCTACAATGGAAGTTCATAGCAGTGAATTCCCACATCAGATAAATGGAGTGAGCTCTAATAAATAACCTAATGTTAAAACTCAAACTTCTAGAAAAACACGTGCAAGTTAAACTGAAAACCACATGAGGAAGGAAATTATAAATATTAGAGCAGAAATTAATGAAATTGAGACTAAGAAAACAAAACAACAAAAGTGAATTGAAGAATTGGTCCTTTGAATGATTAAATAAAATAGACAATCCCTTAGCCATCCTTATCAAAAAGGGAAAGAAAAGATCCAAATCAATGTAATTAGGAATGAAATGGGAGAAATCACAACAGAGCCTGTAGAATTCTAGATCATCAGTACGTATTTTGAAAACCTGTACTCAAATAAGATGGAAACTTCAGAAGAAATAGATAGATTCCTAGATACAAATGAGTTACTAAGTCATAATCAAGAACATATAAAAATTCTCAATAATATCAGTATATCAAAAAAAAATCTACCAACAAAGAAAAACCCTGGTCCTGATGGATTCACTGCTGAATTCTACAAGAACTTTAGAGAAGATTTAATGCCACTACTTCTGAAACTTTTTAATGAAATTGAAAGGGAAGCAATACTCCCAAAGTCATTCCTAGAAGCAAGCATTATCTGTTACCAAAAACAGAATGACCCAACCAAAAAAGAGAACTACAGGCTAATCTGTTTAATGAACACAGATGCAAAAGTTCTCAACAAGATACTGGCAAACAGAATGCACAATTCATCAAGAAAACTATACCCCATGACCATATTCATCCCACAAACAGCAAGGTACTGGCAAAAAACACATCAGAGGACCAGTGGAATAGAATTGAAGATGCAGAAACAGCTCCAGACACACTCATCTACCTTATCTTCGACAAAAGTTTCAATTATCTTCATTAGAAGCAGGATAGCGTCTTTAATAAATGATGCTCAGAAAATTTGTATTCTAACTATACCCATATCCTTCACCATGCAGTAAAGCAAAATCAAAATGGATCAATGATCTAAATATTAAAACAGAAACACTTAATTTTCTGGAATATAAAATAGGTAAAACTCTTAAAGACATGGATGTAGGCAAAGACTTCATGAACAAAACCCCAATTTCACAGGAAATAGTACAAAGGATCAACAACTGGGATCATGTCATATTAAAAAGCTTTTACACAGCAAAAGAATCACCAAAAGTATGAAAAGAAAACCCACGGAATGGGAAAAATTTTACCAGCTATTCCTCAGACAAAGGACTAACATCTAAAATATATATAGAACGCAAAAAGTCAGAAGTCCCCAATTTAAAGGTCCAATACAAAAATGAGCACCTGAAATGAATAGACACATCTCAGATGAAAAACTACAAACAGCAAATAAAAATATGAAAAAAATTTCAACTTTGCTGATCATTTGAGAAGTGTAAAATATAACACTGAGATGCCACCTCACTCTGGAAAGAATATCAATTATCAATTAATAACAAATCCTGGAATACTTCTCCAGTGTTGGTGGGAGCGTAAATTGATACAACCACTATGGAATTCAGTGTAGAGATTCCTCAAAAACACTAAAGCTAGGGATTCCTTTTAACCCAGCTACTCCCCTTCTTGGTATCTTCCCAAAAAAGTTAAAAGCTTCATACCACTGTGGTATATGTGCACCTATGTTTATAGCACCATAAATTGTATTAAGTAAATATTGGAAATGGTATAGATGTCCATTAACAGATGAATGGGTTAAGAAAATGTGTTTTTTATATACAATGGAGTACTACTCTGCAATAAAGTAGAATAAGCTTGAGACATTCTGAGGTAAATGGATGTACCTTGAGACCATACTTTTAACTGAAATAAATTAGACAAATATGTTGAATTATCACATTGTTTCTCATGTGTGAGAAACCAGGGTGTAATTAAGGACCAAAATGGATGACAGATTAAGAAGAAATTCTTCAATAGGAAGGGGAACAATGTGGAGTGGGGGGGATAGAATGGAAGGATATAAGGGTAAAAAAATTTTAAAAAGATTTGTAGGAAAACTAGAAACAAAGAGATGTAAGTGGATAGGGGAAGAGGGATTGATAGGAATGGAGGGGAGTTGACAAAAAAATTGAGGCATATTGTGAATGGGTAGAAATTCTCTTTGATAAATGTAATCATTATATATATCAAAACTGTACTAATAAAATTAAAAACAAAACAAACTCCAAAAATTCTATTCATATCAAGTAAAATATAGTAATCAACATACTTTTATTTCATCTATTTAATGGAAATTTATATTCAGGAATAGTTTATCAATAATGAATACTCTAAATTTTAACATGGAAATCTTGCAAGTACCTGATTGCTGGTGTAGATAATATGAATTTACAATTGCTGTACCACAAATTAGCCATAGTACAAAATTTTTTATAGTATTTTAATGTTTTCCTTAAGGAATTATAATATGCTGGCATCTGGTCAGCTAAATCAATGCCTTTCAATGCAGTACAACCCACCCAATGGGAAAGTGATACAGATACCACCAGTGTTTCAAGGCAAGGAATGGTAAATTTCAACTCAGAGCTGCCTGTCAACAAATTACAGACCTGTCCTGAATATGTTAATTTTGATTTAGGCCTGGATTGTTGTTATTTTTCAAATGTCTTATGGTTCCTCATAAAGGTATTTACTTGAACTACTCTGTTTTCCTAATGTGAGCATTGACTGCAATGAATTTTCCTCTTAGGATGACCTTCATAGTACTGGGGTGTTCTGCAGGCAATGCCATTGACTTTTAGCATTTTAAAAATTTCTTCCTTAACTTCTTCTCTGACTGTGATTATTTATCATTACACTCTTTCTCTGTGTGCCTTTTTGTTTTCCTCTCATTCTGTTTTTATTTCCATTGACCTTGGTTGGTATTTTCATTACATCTTGGTTTTTAGCTTTATTGGTTTTACATTTCGCTTTAAGTTCTTTTTATTTTCTAGAGTACTGGTTTAATATTAATATATCTCTTGAGCTTGGCTTTTTCATGAAATATTCTTATTTCTACATCTATTTTGAGGAAAACTTTCTGCCATGATATTTATAAATATTAATAATTCCCTTTCAGTTTTTATCTAACTCCAAATAATCTTTGTTTGTCTTCTTAGTGTCATCTAGTAGCTGCAGGATGATCTTTTCTTTTCTTTTGTGGCTTTTTTGAGTGCTTCATAATTTATCCCTTTGTCCTCAATTTCAGACACTCTGCCTTCACATTTGTCGTTTCTGCAATTTATGAATTCTATACAGTTTCTTTATTAGCTATTTCTGCCTGATTTCTATTCATGGATTCTATATCTTTGATGAATTTGTCTTTCATATTTTGAAACATTTTTGCCAGGTCTTCCAATTATTTACTTACTTCCCCATAATCCAATTTAAGCATTTTGAGTGGTAATTCTGTGAACTTTTGGTCCATTTCCTCTTTGAAGTCACCTAGTTTATTCATTTCTTCTTTAATGTTTTTCATACAGATCTGCTATCTGGTATTTGTTTTCCATTTCATTTGCACTTCCTTGATCTGGCTTAGGAAAACTGGGAGACCTTGAGAGAATTCTGTTGCCCTGCTTTCCCATAATTCTGTTGCTATGTATATCTATTTTTAATTTTTGCTTTCTTTGCCCTGCCCTTTTTGTTACTGCAGGTTGAAGTCTAGTAGATTGAGGAGAGCTTGTAGTTTTTATAAAGATTTTTAGTAAGATTCTGCCTCCTAATGATATATTTTCAGCTTTATATAACCAGACTTTATTTACCTCTTCAGTTATTTAATTCAAGAGATGCGGTCTCCTCCCCTATGATCTGCAGAATGAATTATTTCTGGCTCTAACAACATCAATAAATCTGATCATACATCACTTATATAAGATGGGTGTTACTTTCACACTTTTCCCTTTATTAATACTCTATGTAGATTATGCTCATTTTTTCCATTTAGTTTATTGGTACATTTTAGGTGTGCAATACAGTTACATTCATCATTGGGATCTTGTACCTTTACATGATGTATTTTGGTTCTTATTTTTTTCCCCATTCCCCTGCCCTCCCTTTACCCTCTGCACCCTTCCCTATTTACAAAAACTTTGTTTCCATGTTTTAGCTACTACAAACTGTGCCACTATCAACATGGGTGTGCATATATCACTAATCAGACCCCCCAATTATAAAGACCCAATTCAAAAATACACATCTAAAATGAACAGACATTTCTCAGGCAAAGAAGTAAAGCGGCAAATAAATATATGAAAAAATGTCCAACATCACTGGTTATTCGAAAGATGAAGATGAAAACAAAGCCGAGATTTCACCTCACCCCAGAAAGAATGGCTGCTATCATGAAATCAACCAATAACAAATGCTGGCAGGGATGTGGGGAGAAAGGAACCCTTCTCCATTGTTGGTGGGAGTGCAGACTGGTGCAACCACTTTGGGGATTATGCTCACTTTTATTAGCATTTATTCACAATGGTGTGAGAAAAGTGGAAGGAAATGATTGAAGTGTGGGAAAAAGGGAAGTGTAAATCAGTAAGGGAAGAAGTTAGTAGTGGGACTAGAGATAGGTAGGAAAAAAGATAATTATATATGGGAGTCAGATTTTGTTGCAGTAATTTTATTTGTATTGAATGTTTGGTGTCGAGAGTTCAAAGTTGATATTTGTAGGAATGAGGACCCAATATATGAGCAGGGAGGTGTATTTTGGGATTGAGGAAAACTATGTGGCTATCAGAAGTTGTTAATAAATTTGTGTACTTCTTATGTGGAAAAGAGGCTTGGAAGGCCAGGGGGCTAGTTAAGATATAGAAGAGCTGAAGGAATATAATGAAGAGGACAATGGGTTGATACAGAAAGAGATAGGATTCACTGAGAGAGTATGGCAAATTCAAAAATTGAGAAGAGGAGTTTATATACTGGGAAAAAGAATTAAGAAATTGAATTGCTACAGAATCTTGAGATGAAGAAACTAGATAGGGACAGAAGAAGATGGGGAAAACCTAGACTCCAACCAAGTTAAAACAAATAAAAATGAACACAAACAAGAATGAAATTTTAAAAATCCAAAAAAAAGAGCAAAACTACTAAACAATAGCAAACAAAACCAAAACATACAACCTCAAAAGCCCCAAATTCAGAAGGTATCTGATGGGATCTATATTTAAGTACCTCAGCTCATAACCTCTTTGCCAGAAACCCTTGGAGATGGCGGTGACTAGTGTGTAACTACTCTGATCCTCATTCTGAAGTCCGCAGTTTCCTCAGGGTGTATGTGTCTACCTGCTGGAGATTGCTATCCCTGCCACTTTGCCTTGGGTGTGGGCAGGGTTCCTTACTCCTTAGTGAGCACTGGTGAAGATTCTGCAGGTATGGGCATTGGCTTCAATTCCTTCCAAACTGCTATGACAAGGAGTCCAAGAGTCTGGACAATTCCTCACTGCAGTCTGGTTGCAGGTGACCAGCCCATGTTCTCCACAGATGGGCATATGTTCTTGTGACTAGGATAGCATGCTGGCATGCAAAGCAGGAAAAGAGCCAATTTACTTTGTTTTCATGGGTGGTTCCTGTGACTCTGCAGTCCAGCAAACATGCAGGTCTCATGCTAGGCTGTTCAGACACACTATGACTCAGCTGATCTGAAGGCCACAGAGCTGGTGGTACCAGCTGGTCTGTGTGCACTTGCCTGTGACTTGGTGGGCACTCAAGGGCAAGAGGTGAATATGTGCATACTGGGGGCCATGCATGTGCACACAAGTAAATAGGCTGTATATCTGTACAAGCAGGCTCATAAGCTATGCCAACTCAGCTAAAATGTATATCCTCTATCTGGCCTGAATCTTGTGGGGGCTTCCCTGCCTGCATTATGTGCCAGAGTGCAGAACACAGGGATATAGCTTTCCTCAGTGTTTGGACGGGGACTATATTTGTGAGGAGAGTGAACACAGACTCTGGCCCAGGAATCTAATCTCTGCAGCATCAGATTGATCCCTCAGACTTTTTGTCTCACTATCAAAAAGGCTGCTCCCTGGTGGAGTGGAGAGCAGTGCCATGACAGTGCTGTTTGCTTTTCTTTTACTATCCGTTTTTTTTACTTGATCTACATATTGGGTTTCTTGTTAATTTTCTATTTCAGCATGAAAAATCCTCTCCCAACTGTTGAATACCTTTCTTCTCAGTGGATCTTTTCTCAGCTTCTCCAATGTGACTCCTCTTCTAGTCAGCTATGTTGAATCCCTGAATTCCTTTCTTTTCATTCTTAACTTTGCTGTATGCCATTTTACTACTTTACTCTTCATTTCAATGCAAAACACACATTTCTGTTATACTAGAACAAGATAAATTGCTTTATATTTTTGAGTATATTTTTCTTAATATCAGGTCAGAACTTCTAAAGTTAGGATATAGATAGTTCTACTATAATAAAGGCCAAAGTAACACTGGCTTGAAACTATATAATTTATCTGTCACATAACAGTCTGTTATGGCTTGTATCTAGATCTCCTCCCAAAGCCTCATGTGCTCATGGGTGGGGCTTTTCAGAGGTGTATCTAGAGTTTGTGAATTTGGAGTAAGGGTATGTGGTAGCTAAATTAGTCCACTGATTGTTTTAGCATAGTTCTGAGCATGGATAATGGGAAACCTCAACCTGGGTATGGGTGGCATCAACCAACAGGTTTATACCCTGGATTAAATATAA
The DNA here is from genome assembly GCF_000247695.1 of Heterocephalus glaber. Next base: position 6,358,998 of record NW_004624851.1, on the reverse strand, counting down.
GGGGAAAAAGGAAGGCAGGCTCACTGCTTGCTGCTTTCTGCCTACCCTGCCATGGACTGTTCCTCTTCTGCTATGTCCCTCTGCCGTATTGCCTTTCCTTGGAGCCACCTGAATATGAACAGAAACCTCTACAAATGTGAGCTAATATATACCTTTTTTCTTTTTGGTGTTAAGTATTTTGTCCCATCAAGGAGGAATGTAACTAAGACACACATCAAAGATATTCAGTCTTCAATGAATGTTGACTTTGATGTTGATGTTCAGTAACCCAGGATTCTTTTTATTCTGATAATGTCAAAATTAAAATACTAGTTTATGTATTCCATAGCTCCTCCAGCTATTGCCAACATGTGCATATATTAGCTAGCCAGATGAGAAGAGAGAGGATTAAAGGGCTTGCCCCTTTTCTTAGTGACCAAACCTGGAAGTCTCATATTTCCTTCATGTCCAACTCACACTGTTAGAACTTAACATGCCATAAGTGACTAAGCCATACTTCATTAAAAGCTGATTAGCCTTATGCTCAGCTAAAACTTCAAATTTCTATTATATAACAGAGAATCAGAAAATGCCTACTGGATGGAGATAGCCATTTTTCCCAAGGTACTCTTTTTCAGGGTAGTCATATCCCTGAACTCTGGTTAGAGAATTTCCCTGAATTTTGCCTGCTCCATTTTTGATATATGTTATTCACTCAAAACTATGTTTTATTTACTCCATAATTCTATTCCCTAAGCACCTTTCTTCTTTTTATCTTGATTGATTAACTGAGGAACTGCACATTTATTCCACAGTAGATACATGATAATAGTGAAAATGTCTTGGTTACGGAGTCAGAGATCCTAAACATAGGTCCTTGAATGATTAATTAAATCTTTCCAGTTTCTATGTTATACTTACAAAATGTTGGTGAACATTCAATGGGATAATATGCACAAAAGACACTGTAAGTTGTTAAACTCTATTAAAATATTTGTGACTATTCCATCTGAGTGACATAAGTGCTTCTCCATACCACTGTCATACAATAGCTTCTCAAATTCATCTACTTTTTAGTGATTTTCTTCTCTAAAGAGCCAACTCTTTTTTCTTAGCTCTTTATTATTGGAACAGGCACAGCTCAATTACTTTTTGAATTATGTGGCCCTAGAAATATATAAATCCTATCCAACTAGGCTTGTGTGCAGTGTTAGATTTACTTGCTTTTAAATTATAGTGTTATTCATTCATAGCTAGTGCTCTATACCATGTATAAACTCAACTTTGGGTCTCCCAATGGTGGCTCAGTTTTGTGATGTTCTTTCTAAAACTTGTTGGTGTTTAATATTCACTATCTTTTCATGGGTCATTCTGCATTTATTTTAGCTATTTAGCACAACTACTTTTGGCCATGTACAAATTCTCTTAAATTATAGCAATGCTAATGGTAACTATAGTAACATGTGTTCTCTGTTCTCAATCCAAAAGGAGTAACTTTAGTTCACATGACAATGTACTTTGTTTACTTCAGAGCAACACATAAATGTTCCTGTCTATTCTAGTACATATCATGAAATAGACAATCTTGTGTGGAAAAGTGTCTTAGTTAGTTTTCTCACTACTAAGACAAAATACCTGACACCCACAAGTTAAAAGAGGAATGGTTTATTTTGGCTCAGAGTTTGTAGAGGCTTCAGTCCATAGTTGGATGGCTTTAAGGCAGGATGCCATGGCAGAGAGGCATGGCAGAGAAGAACAGTCCACAGCAGAAAAGACAGGAGCCAGTAAAAAAAGCAAACCTGCTTTCCTTTTTTCCTTTTGTATTCCATCCATGCTTCAAACCTATTAATTGGTGCCACCTATACCAAGAGTGAGACTTCAACTATTCACACCCAGAACTATGCTGAAAGCATTTAGTGAACTAATCCAAATATTGCACTATCAATCAATATTCATACACTCTAAATCCACATTCACACACCCTAGATCCAGCCACCTATGAAAAACCCCACCTATGCATGCACGAAGTTTTGGGGAGACATCTAGATACAAGCCATAATGTTGGTTTAAAATATAAAATGTGGGAAAACTCATATTTCCAGGAAATCTAAATATTCGTGACATCAATCATGCTTTAATAAACCATTGATCATGGATTTAAAGTATAGATTCAGGTATTCTCTGAAGGCTTATTTGTGATATGGATTAAGCTTAATGGTTAGGACATACATTACAATAAACTGTAAATATTTATTTTCCCAAAAAATGAGGAATACAAGTGACAGAGAATTAATATCTTCTAAAAGTATACTCTTCATTATGTACATTTACAGAATTATAATTAAAACTTAAAAGCTATCCTGATGTGTGTATTGTTATATCTTCTTTTTCCTAATAAAAAAGTAAATTAAGAGATTAAGCATAATTCCATAAGTCATAAAGCTAAAAGTTAATGAACATATTCTAGTCCACCTGTTTCAAAACAGTTATACAATCTTCTTGATCATGCTACTTTCTAGAAGCACACAAAGTTAAAACATATGTATGTTTTGAAATTCATGTTATTTTTAAAATTTGTTAAGATATGGGTTTGCAAAACAATTTGTGCTTTTGATAGTGTACAGTTTGAATATTGCTTAACAATGTGATACTATCTGTTTTCTTTACAACTTACTCCTTATTAATCTTGAAGTATAGAAGTTGTTATAATTGAATGACACATTGTTATTGTTTAGATTTAAATTTTCCCCCCAAAGTTTCATGTTCATAGATGCTACTTAATTGGAAGGGGTGGGTTACTAGGGACTTATCCTAGGAATATGTATTCTCACCCCAACTCTTCCATTCTCTTTCTGCTTTCTGGCTGCTCTCATGCAAGAAGCCAAACCCTTCCCAACTTCTGAGATCCAGTTCCAAACACACTAAACCACATAGTCAAGTACAGTCAAAACAACTCCATTCTGGTACCAAAATCTTACTTTTTTTCTCATCACTGGGACAAATAAGCAATACCCACAACTCAGAGAAGGAAAGGTTTATTTTGGCTCATGGCTTTTAGAGGTTTCAGTACATAACTTCTTCTCAAAAGCAAGAAGGGCATGGTGGAAGGGTTTGTCAGGGGAAATTGTACACATCCTTGTGGCCATGAAGCAGAAATGGAAAGAATGAGTCAGAGAGGGAGATATGGCTTTCTAAGTCACACTCCCAGTTATCTGCCTCTTCCAACCAGGACCCAGCTCCCAGAAGCAAACTTAGCTGCTGACCTCATCAATGAATGAGTCCACAAATGAGTAGAGTACCACATGATCCAACCACACTGCAAAAGCCATGACTCTAAGGGCATGAGAATTTTGGGAGACATTCCAGATCCAGATTGCACCAGCTGAACATGCACTGAAACCACTGAAGTATGAGCCCAAATAAATCCCTGTATATTAAGTTGCATTTGCTGGGTATTTTGTACAATTGATAAGAAAGCTGACTAATTTACACACTTTAGAGTAAGTATTAGAAATATGATATTTGGTGGATTGAATCAATGAGATTATTGGATAATTTCCCTCCAAAATATGATAGATGACTGCACAGCTGAGTTATATCAATCTAGTTCTGGCCCTAACTGTAGGACATATTCATTACAGAATTTTACTCATTGTATCTTAGTAAGGAATGCAGTTGAATAAGTTGGTCTTACTTTATTCCAAGTTGTACTTGAACAGCTCAAAAAATTTTAAAAAGTGTGTTGGCTGATTCCACAATTTTACTGGTGTCCTTAAGAGTGACAAGTTTTTATCCAAGGAAAATATTTTTGCTAGCTATGCAGCCATGCAAATTGCACTTAACCTGGTCTAAATTGTAACCTTTGAGTTAGTATTTCCAAATCCAAGTAAACAATTATTTATTTTAGAGACTAAAATAAAAATTCTCTAACCCTTACAAAGTTCAAAAAATAAGTTTAAGTTTAGAAGACAGTATAAACTCAGAACAATAAGAAATAAATTCCAAGGCCAGAATTTCTCCTAAAGTCCCCCTCTTCTCATTTTAATGCTAAGATAAATACCAACCTCTTCCTCTTTTGAGCATATGCAGCATGTAACCTTTACATGATAAACCTCTGATAATTTTAATTTTTATATATTCTATAATATTTGGAGAAGCAAAGAAAAAGAAAATTTTCTATTTTCCAAACTTGCAAAGCTGGAATCTAGAGTTCCAGGGCTTATTTAGCTTGGTGTTGGTATATTACTTGCCAAACAGAGATTGGCAATGTCTGCCAAATCATAGCTCCATACTGGAGAAATTACAGCTTTTGCTCACAGTGAATATTGCTTAGAATAAATGAGTGAGTGACATCACGAATAAAAGCATCAATATTTTCCTAGTTTCTAAATGTCAAAATAACAGTCATGCTAAGGATATAAATTCAAGGTAAATAGGGCATTGAAAAACACTAATATCTCCCAGTTCAAAACAAAAGTGATGTATAATCTAGATGAAGAACTTACTTAGAGCATGTTAAAATATCTTCTTCTCATCTATATTGTAAGAATAGGTTTAAAAGTTTGTAAAAGCAATTTAATTTTCCAATTATAACATGGATTCAAAAGTTTATAAAAGCAATTTAATTATCCTTTTGCAGCATATCCTGGGCCCAAGGTAACAAAATTCAGGAAGGAAAAAGCTCTTCTCCCACAAAAAGAAAAATGCCACATAGGAATGAGAAATAAATGCATTTTAAAAGTCTATAAGAATGAATTCTCTACTACTTTATTATTAGAAATAGCAACATTAAGTGGCCTTATCTATGCAAGAAATTCTTTTTCCATTTTAGGGAAGACCATTTAATGTTAACTCCAGCACCTCCTTCCATATTACTAATAAGAGAAAAAGCAACTGATTGTCTTTTAAGGTTATAACACAATTACAAAGATAAACACCCAACACAAAATTTTAAATCCACCCAAATATCTTCCAGATCTCAATATATGTGAAATTAGAATCTGAGATTATTTCATATGTAGTTTTGCTTTTAGCTTCTCTGCAATTTTAACTTCTTGAAATGAATTCTTTCCTTCTTCATGAAGTAAGAAGTACAGATTAGATGTAGTAGAAACTTATAATAACTATTTCCTTTTTATTTATCTCATTAGTCTTATTATTATACAATCCAGTTGAAGATAAGAAAATGGGTACAGAACATTTACCTCATAAATCACCCAAGCTCTGGTGAAGCCGCACTTTCTTCTCAATAGCTATAATATATTTTGGCTCTGAAAACAACAAAAAAAATAGATGTATACTATGACATGAGAAAAAGACAGTTGACATTGCCACTTAAAGAAATAGGAATGGGTGAGCCAAACTGAATCAGTAAACTTATTTAAGCCCTATAATGAACAGCTTTACTTCCCTACCTTGTGTGTGGAAACTGATTTGACAGGCTTCGCTCTAGCATTTAGTGTAGTTTTTGACATTAAATCAGAAAGACATGATGACATTTCTAAATCCTCTAACACTTAAATTTCACAGGTAAACTGTAGAAACTGCAAGGAAGGGAGATATGTTTAAAGAGCAAAACTGTGCACAAGTTTCTGATAAATGTCAACCTACTGTCCCTTGTTATGCTCTAACCAGAGGGTCTTTGAATAATGTGAGAAAAATAGAAGGGGAAAGGATGTTTCCAAAGTTTGCTTGAGTTTCAAAGACAATATTTGGCAACCACACAAATAAAATTATGTGGTCTAAGTTCACAAGAAGAAAATCTTATTTAAAATGAAAAAGATTCCTGATGATCAAAAAAAGTTCAGAAAAGTCTATGGCATTCCATTCGGTATTGTGTACTTCAAAGTTAGCATATTTCAGTCAGTGGATTCTCTCTTACTGTTATCTTTTCATTATTATTAATTTTGTTATCCCCAGAAGATGAGGTTGTGAGAATAATAATGGTCAGATATAAAAGTGAAATCTCTTCACACAATAATTACAGTTTATTAATTTAAATTAGATCTTTATATTCTAAAAATCTTTTAGATAGTATTACTACTAAGTTTATCTGATATATCTTTAGGATGAATTTCACATCATTCTCAGCAGCTACTTTGATAGACACAACATTTTTATAAGGACAATTTTCCAAATGTCTATTTTTGCCTGGGCAAATAATGTTAGCAATTTTATACTGTCATATGCCCAGCTCAGTGCCTAACCTTTAGCTTTAAGGGTGAAATGCTGCTTTTAAAATGCATAATTGAAAACTACAGTGAATGTTTGAATTTTTAAAACTACAATAAAAGACACACTGCCAGTACATCCTATCATTTTGCCACTTTGTGAAACAGGTTTTGAAGTCTTCTTTTGTAGGTGTCTTTAGTTGCACTGTTGCAGCTGTCTCAATGTGTTAAATTGATTCGAAACATTTGCCTTTCATGGTCTTTTTACTTGGGGAAAGGACCAGAATTTGAACAGTGCGAGATATGATGAATAAGGCAGAGGAGGAGATAACTTAATATTTTTAGGAGCCTGACATTCTGTTGGATAGCACTTGGCAAAAGCATTCATTCATCAAATTTTAACCTCACTTTGTAAAGACACTTACAAAATAGGGCTTCCAGAATTGCTTTAGAAAGCAACAAGGATAGTGCGATAAATCTGTTTGAAACAATGAGTCTTTTATTCTAATAATTTTTTAACATTCACTGTATATTTTTATCAGCCATTGTATTCTACATTTAATACATGTTATGATGGAAATTATTTCCTCAAGTTGCATATCTTTTTATAAATTTTCTGAAGAAAATGGGGTCCTACACATTTAATTCAGAGAGAGGTGATCCAAAATTCATATCACTAGTAGGGTCGTCAATATTTAAAGATAAATAAATGCAGCAATGCATATATATATATATATATACACACATATATTTGTAGTGATATATGATATATATATATACATACATCAGTACAAACATAGTCAAAGATTTTTGACAAAGGAGTATAAAGATGCTACAATGGAGAAAGGATATTCTTCACATCAACATATGGACTTGCTAAAATTGGATACCGATATTTTAAAAATGAATCTAGACACATATTTTAAATCTTTTACAAAAATGAACTCAAAATGGATCATATCTCTAAACTTAAAATGCAAAACCATAGAATTCCTAGAAGCTATCATAGGATTACAATCTAGGTGACCTTAGATTTGGCAATGACTTTCCTAGATGCAATACCAAAAGTAAAATCTATGAAAGAAAATATTAATGAGTTGAACTTCATTAAAAATTTGTGCTGTATTAAAGACACCATTAAAAATGGAAGGACAAGCCACAGACTCACAGGAATTCTTTTAAAAATATATATCTGATAAACCACTGACAACAAAAATTTACAAAGAACACTTCAACCTCAATAGTAAGAAAACAAACAACCCAAAGAAAATATAAGCAAAATATCTTAATGGATGTCTCGGCCGAGACATATGATATACAGATGTCAAATAACTATATGAAAACATGCTCAATATAATATGTCATAAATAGCTAATTAAATCAACAATGAAATACTACTGCACACCTATTAAAATATCCAAAATTTAAAGCACTAACAGCCAAAGAAACTCATTCATTGATGGTGGGAATGCAAAATGGTATAACCATTTTGAATTATAGTTTGAAGGTTTTTTATCAAATAAAATATATTTATACAAGTCATGCAATTATACTCCTTGGAATTTACTCAAATTAGTTGAGAATTTATGTCTACATAAAAACGTGTACATAATATTTATAGCAGTTTTATCTACAATTGTCCAAGCTTGAATCAAACAAGATTTCCTTCAGCAGGTGAATGGATAAATAAGCTGTGGGATATTTAATGATGGGATATTATTCACAAATGCTAAGAAATTAGGTATCAAAACATAGAAAGATGTAAAGAACCTTAAATACATATTCTAGGTGAATAAAGTTCATTCACAAATGCTAAATTTTATATGATTTCGCTTATATGCAATTATAGGAAGGGTAAACACATAGACATGGTACAAAGTGGGAGTACTGCCAGGAAGAAGGGATGAATAGGTGGAGCAGGCGGGTAAATAGGTCAGTGAAACTATTCTCTATGATACTTTAATGGTAAATACATCATACTATACATTTTCCAATTTCCATAGACTGTACAAAAAAAATGAAATGCTCTCTGAATATTAGTTAATAATATTTCTGTGTCAGTATTGTCTCATCCCTTTTAAAAATTGTACCACAGTAATGCAAGATATTTATTCATAACAAAGCATACTGGTGATGACTACAGTGGTGGTGAGGAAATGTATACACAGCACCTGTATTTTACACTCAACTTTTCTCTAAGTCTAAAACAGCTCTAAAAATTAGAATCTAGTAATAAAAACAGTGTTCAGGAATGTCATGGCTGAACTGAAAGTTTCATACATAAATTCTATTTTTGTGAAAGGAAAGTATAGACAGAAGACATACGCTGATCAGATCTGCATAGTAACACATTGTCAAGTAAGAAAATAGCACAGAAAAATTTATTAAAATAGAAGATCTATTATCCAGTCTGTTTCTAGTAAAAACATATATCATTTATTGCACAACTGTATAATCCTAATTGTCTGAAATAATATCTTTAAAATTTTTAAATGTGATGATTCCATACTTCATTTATGTAAAACATATATATACATTTGTTGAGTGGCATATGATGGGGGAAAAGATATGAACTATGTAGTCCCCTATATCATCCACAAATAATTCTTTTCTACATTTATTTTCCCTTAATGAAAAGAAAAATGTTATCACTTTTGTCTGTCCGGTGGTACTCTGCTAAAAGTTAAACAACTATAGGTTCTCAGTACTCTCTCCTGAATGATATCAAAGCAAAAATTTTCTCTTACTTGGGTCAATCAAGGTAGAGTTACATATATAACTTAGTTACATGTCATTAAGGACCTATTCCTTTTTATTTTAGAGACTAGTCCCACATACAACTTTTTCAGAAAATTTACCTCACAATCGATTAAAACCCTTTCTAATTTAAGTTTTCAGATTCCTCAACCTTTCCCTATCTTTTTTCTTTTTATCTATTAAAGAAGTTTAATTTAAGTTAACTAAAAGTATTTTGATTTATTCTAAGATGCCGACATCTACAAAAATGAATATTTGAATGATTGTGTGTGGGTGACAGAATTTTTGTTGACTTCTTAAAAACTCAAAATATGTGTAATGGGTTAATTTAAAACTAGATCTGAAATATTTATACATGGTTGAATGTGTATATTCGCTTGCAGACAAACTTCTGAACTTTAAATCACATTATTTTAAAAAGGCAGTCTCACTTCAAATATTTATGGGGCAAAAGTTAAAAGTAAAATTAGGAACCACATAAAGTTGCTTTAATATTTCAAAGTTACTGATCAACAAACTATTAAGTAAAATATACTTTATCCTTATGCATTGACAAACATAACTTCATATAAACAAAATTAGAAAAAATGTAAATACAGAGTCATGGTTTCTAAAAACAGAAAATTGGTAAACTATCAAAAAGTCACAGAGTATTATTACAAAAGATATTTACTCGTTCTGTTTCTGAACCAAAAATTCAGATATGTGATAAAATAGTCATCAATAGTTTAAAAATTAGGCCATATTTATTCGATATATCTTACTTTTATTTATTTTATTTTGGAAAAATTAAGTAATTATTTCATAATATCAATATCTTCAAAAAATATGTATTCTAAACCAGGCGTGGTGGAGCATCCCTGTAATCCCAGCACTCAGGAGGCTGAGGCAGGAGGATCGCTGTGAGTTCGAGGCCAGCCTGGGCTACATAGTGAGTTCAGAGCCAACCTAAACTAAAAAGGGAGACCCTGTCTCAAAAAACAAAAACAAAAGCAAAAATGTGTATTCTACAAACAGTAATGATATACTGCAAATGTCAGCAAACTTAACATGCAAAATATCAAATAGTACATATTTTCAACTTTGTAGACCAGCTGATCTCTACTGAAACTACTCAAGACTGACCTTGTAGTATGAAAGACCTTGTAGTATGAAAACATCCACTGAAAATCCATAAAATGATGGCCTTCTGTAAGTGCCAATGAAACTTTATGAACAAAAAAATGGAAATTTATAAATTCATATATCACATAATATTATTTTTGCTTTGATTTTTTAACCCTTTAAATATAAAAGCCATGGCCATTCAAAGTAAAGTGATAAGTTGAATTTAGCATGCAGTCAATAGATTGTAGACTATTATGGCTTGTATCTAGATGTCCCCCCAAAGCCTCATGTAGTCATAGGTGGGGCTTTTCATAGGTGGCTGTATCTAGGGTTTGTGATGCTGAGATCAAGAATGTGATACTGAGATTAGCAGGATGCCCCAAGTTGGGTGTGACTCTTACACACCCTAAGGATGGGTAGCCTGGATAGGATATAAGAGACTGAAAGATCACCCTTGCTTTTTGCTTGCTGCTTTGTTTCTTCACTACTTTGCTGCCTTCTGCCTGCCATGAACTATTTCTCCTCTGCAATAACCCTCTGCTATACTACCTTGCCTTGGAGCCAGCCAACTATGAACTGAAACCTCTAGGAAATGTGAGCTAAATAAACCTTTCCTACTTTAACTTTGGGTGTTGGGTATTTTGTCTCAACAATGAGAAAAGTAACTAAAATACTGAACTCTTACATAAACAATCAAAAATTCTAATTATAGTAATGCTTTTATTAAGAATGAATAGTTAAAATATAATTGTTTAAGAAATAAAAATTATAGTAGATTCAAATTTTGAAAAATTAAAATCATTAAAGCAAATTCTAAGTTTAAAGTAGAAATTTTACATTATTTTTGAAAATTTAATTACAAAATCTTTAATCAAATTTAATTAAATTTTCAAAAATAATGTAAAATTTCTAGTTTAAACTTAGAATTTGCTTTAAATCTTTAGTATTCACAAGTTACAATTTTACTATATCTTTTTCCTTTAGTTAAATTACTTCGAGTTATTTATTGGGTTTTTTTGTTGTTGTTGTTTTGTACTGGGAATTGAACTCAGGGCCTCACACTTGCCAAGCAGGCACTGTGATGCTGAGCTACATACCTCACCCTACTTTGAGTTATTTAGAGAAAAATTTAATAATGTATTTGTAGAAGGAAGGAAGAAGGGATGGAGGAAGGTCTGTCTTATTAACAGTAGACAGGGACACTAGAATGTGACTGCGGTCTACTATAGCACTGAACAGGTCAATATTCAGTTTGGACAGATGGCAATTTAGGATCTCTGGATGGCTGATTCACAAGAAAAGTTTCTAGACCTTGATACTTAAATTGTCTTTGTACTTCATGGAATATTCCAACAAAATCAAGTTGTACTGCTGACTAACCATTCACTTAAACAGTGTGGCATTGTCCTTCTTCCTGGAAAACTTTCCTCACTCAAAATAGACAGGATGATTTTTGTTCACCCACTTGTCAAGGTCTTGCAATAAAGATCTACCCACACATATAGATTTGAATAAATGTAGAGGAAATATCTGCAATGTGTCATATTCTTAATGGTCATTTATCACTAAATGTCATATTGCCTGATTTTGCTTGTTTCTATTACTAATTTTGGAATTTCATTTTATGAACCTTCCAGAAATACAGCATTAAGTTAATGCAATATATTTGGGCTTTGTATTTACATCCTAATGCACTCTTCAAAACAGCAACATATCATATATTTACTTATGCATTTAATTAACTAAATTGTATATCATGCATGTAGAAAGAATGTCAAGATATTTAAAATAAATATTGAATAAAAAGAACACACAACCGGTTTGATTTTAAGAACAACTAAGTTAAACATCCCTGCAGTCCCTTTCCAAATCTGAAAAAAAAATTGCTTCTGCTGGGCACAGATTTGAATTTCCATAATTTATAACCTTAAAATTTATAAATCCAGGGCCAGGGGTTTAGCTCAGTTGTGCCACACCTGCCTCACAAGTGCAAGTACCCAAGTTTTATCCCTGGTACCAAAAAGAATTTCTAAATCCAGTATTTTTGAACAGCAAATCAAACATGAATTTCAATAAGAGGTCACAGGGTAGGTTAGAGGAATTTAGCTTTGTGATTGTATTAAAAAACCATCCACATAGCTTCTCCACATCCACATAGCAACCCATGATATGAAGACTAACTCAAGGGTCCTACAAACTTTAGGATTAGAGTCTGTTTAAGTGGTATGCAAAAATGACATTGGAAAATTAACTAGGTACACTATTTCAAAGGTGGAAAGTGCTGGTAAACTATAAAGATATAACTGATATTATAAAGCTCCCCATTACAAAATACTTTGCAAAGATGGCCAAAAAAGAGAAATGCCTTATATTTTGGTCTATTATCATAAGATCTTGCAGCATTTTCAGAAATGCTTTCAAGTATGAGTCAAAATAAATTAGAGAAGATAGGTTGTGAGAAAATTTATTTCATTTAGAAAAATAATGGATACAACAGAAGATAATAAGTGTTCGTGTATAACGGCCACCAGAAGCTTACATAAAGTCTTTCATACAGCTACTATTTTATACTTATTCTAGTCTTTATTTCTACAACAATCATTGAAGTATCATTCATTGAATGAAAAATACTAAAAATAACTCTTTAGTAGGCCTAAAGAATGCTCATTATTTTATCACCGTTTATGTAAATTACAGTTACATAAATCAAACAGAGTATGCCAAAATATTATTCAATATATATTAATGGGACAAAATGTATAATTTACTTTATAGACTATATAATATAAAGGACTGTGTGAGAAAGAATTTCTGCTCTTAACAAAATCATATGGCTGTTGAGCTTCTCATACATTTATTTTTATGTACATTATTTAACTGGTTTAAAGATGAAAATACATCATATAAAATATGTTTTTTTTGTGTCCAGAATAAGAGTCTCATCTTCTCCATTGGTTTAGAACACTGACATGGTAGGCAAAATGAGGAAAGTTAAGATGAATTTAAGAGATTTTTGCCCAATAAGTCCCTGGCTCTGTTTCCCCACAGCAGTTCATTCCATTAGAAACCTGTTCACTTTAAGGTTGAGAAAAATATTTTGAAATTATTAATTCTGTACATAGGATTTTGAAACCTTATTAAATCGCTGATTTATAGTTATATTAAATAGACTTTTTAAATGTAGTAGGATGAAGTTACAAATGCTACTAAGGTAGACAATGAATCTTTTGAAGTGGGCTATATGCTGTATCAAATAGTCTACATTAAATTAGGATTCTCATAAGTATCAAATAAGTATTAATACAGTAAATTTTGGGTGCTATATTAGGTGAAAAATTATTGGCAGACGTCTATTTATGATTATTGCAGATAAATACAATTTCACTAGAAATTACATGATTTTTCTTAATTAAATCTGATGACTTATTAATTAACTCTGATGAATTTATTAATTAACTGATGATGAAGTGTCTGGCATAGGGGTTTACATGAAGGAAAAGATAGAGAAAGAGAGAGAGAGGCAGGAATTAGATTGTTGAACAGCATCGATAGCAGACAGAGTCTATCAGAACAATATAGAACAATTTACTTTCAAATGTTACAATGATTTAAAAAGAAGAAAAAGAAAATGCTCTGATATTTAAATAGCTCATGCTAAACCCTAGAGTGAAGAAAGTAAAACAAATGATCAGACAACACAAGATGTCCTCAAATTTGAGATTTATCATCTCACATTCACAAATGTCTGCTTGATTTCAGTTTTATATTTTTGGTTAGTCAACTGCCTTTCTTTAATTTACCTTTATAATATGTCTCTCATTATATAGAAATATTGGAGGAGAATTATTTTTTTTTCTATCGGGAATTTCTTACAATTCTGAAACATCACCCTTCTCAACAGAGCTTATCGCACGCCCCCATCCCCGGCACCTGAATACTTTAAATTCAAATTGACCAACACCAAGGAGGTAAGCCACCCCCAGCACCCAGGAGGAGGCTTCCAGGCTGGCATACCACTGCCCCAAGCACCAAGGAGGTAAGTTGTGTGGGTGGCAGCATCACATCCCTCCTCTGAAATGAGAAGACAAATAAACAAGACTCAGACTAGACTTCCCGATCACCTAAAGCAACCACCAAGGAAAATGAGATGGAACACTATAATACTCAACCACCTGGACTCCCTGACCTGGCAACAAAAGGGGATCTGGGAAAAATGAAATCAGAAATAACATCTCGGATAACAGCAGAGATGGTGCCCATAGAGCAAGACATGATTAATAAATCTAGAGTGGACACAGATAAAATAGAGGAGCTGAGGAACATGATGGAATCCCAAAATAGGAAACAAATGGAATCCATAAAACAGATGTAAACAGATTTCCAGGAGATTAAAAACTCCATTGAAAGTCTACACAGCAGAATGAGCCAATGTGAGGACAGAATTTCAGATATAGAAGATAAGATTGCAATTAGTGATCACGGAAAGAAAAATTGCTTTAAAATTGTAAGTGACCATGAGAAATCAGTCCAGCAGCTTCTAGACTATGCAAAGAAGAATAACATCAGAGTGATTGGAGTCAAGGAAGAAACAGGAGAGAGTGCAGATAACATAAAAAAACTGTTTACAGAAGTGATAGCAGAAAACTTCCCAACCAAGGGAAAAGAACTTGACATACAGATAAGTGAGGCATATAGGACCCCAGCTAGCCTTGATCAAAAAACATCAACACTAACATTAACTATTATATAGGCATATAATAGTTAAGATTCCAGAAACCCAACAGAAGAACAAAATTCTACAAGCAGTTGGAGAAAAGAAACAAATCACATACAAATGAAAAGCCATCAGAATCAAAACAGACTTCTCAATGCAAACCCTCAAGGCAAGGTCTGACCTTTTTAAGTTCTTTATAGATTCGAGATAGTAGACCTTTGTCTGAGGAAAAGCAGGTGAAGATTTTTTCCCACATTGTGGGTTGTCTCTTCACACTGCTGGTGGTTTCTCTTGCTGTGCAGAAGCTTTTTCATAAGAAGAGATCCCACTTGTTAATTGTTTGTACTAGTTCACGGGCACCTGAAGTTTTGTTCATAAAATCTTTTCCTACACTGATGTCTTCAAGAGTTCTACGTAGCCTCAGTTCCACCTGGTTCAGCATTTCTATTTTAATATTTAGATCTTTAATCCATTTTGATTTTAGTTTAGTACATGGAGATCAGACCTCCCAAATTTAAAGACCCAATCTGAAAATGGGCATCTGAAATGAACAGACATTTCTCAGACAAGGAAGTAGAAATAGCAAATATATACATGAAAAAATGTTCAACATCACTGGTCATTTGAGAGATGCAAATGAAAGCAATGCTGAGATTCCACCTCACTCCAGAAAGAATGGCTGGTATCATGAAATCAACCAATAACAAATGCTGATGGGGCTGTGGGGAAGGAGTAACCTTGCTCCACTGCTGGTGGGAGTGTAGACTGATGCAACCACTGTGGAAATCAGTATGGAGATACCTCAAAGAACTAGGACTGGAAGTCCCATTTGACCCTGCTATTCCACTGCTGGGGATCTTCCCCAAAGAATTAAAAGAATCATACCACAGTGATATATGTGCAAACATGTTCATAGCAGCACAGTTTGTGATAGCTAAAACTTGGAAACAGCCCAAATGTCCATCAACTGGAGACTGGATAAAGAAAATGTGGTTTTTTAATAAAATGGAGTACTACTCAGCCATAAAAAATGAGAAATTAGAGATATTTATAGCTAAATGGATGCACATTGAGGTGATACTCTTAAGTGAAATAAATAGGACACGCATGTATAAATACTGAATAGTTTCTCTGGTGTGAGAAACTGAAAGTGTAAGGACTAAAGGACTAAAATGTATAATAGGTAATGTGAAATAGGAAGAAGAGGGGCAAAGGGGAAGGAAGTGGGAGGGCTAGGGGAAAGGAAAGAAGGGTATGGAATTAATATGAGAAAATGGAAAAATAGGAACAAAATCTTTGTAAATAGGCAAAAATCTAGGGGTTGAAGGGAGGGCTGGGCAAGGGTGAAAAATAAGAACCAAGAGAGATTATGTAAAGGTGCAAATTTTCAATGATGAATGTCATTATATTGTATACCTAAAATGTACCAATGATTAGAATGAATAATCGATAACGCAAAATAGGAAGAAAAGGCCCAAAGGGGTAGGGGTAGTGGGAGGGGCAGGGGAAAGGAAAGAAGGGAAAGGAAAAATGATGAGAAATGGAAAGAATGGAAATAAAGTCTTTGTAAAGAGGGAAGGGTGGAGGGAGTGAAGGGAGGGCTAGGAATGGGGAAAAAATAAGAACCAAGATGCATCATGTGAAGGTGTAAGTTCCCAATGAGAAATGTAATTGTGTTGTATACCTAAAATCTACCAATAAAAGAATTTAAGAAAAAGAAAACCCTCAAGGCAAGAAGAGCTTGGAGTAGCATATTTCAAGCCTTAAAGGAAAACAGGCTCCAACCCAGATTGATATACTCTGCAAAACTATAAAGCAGCACTCCAAAAAATTTTAGACTATATCCTAGAAAAGACAATGAGGATCACAACACCAGGAAGCCCAACAGAATGAATCCATCAGGCACGACAAGAAATTAAACACAAAGGGGGGAATCTAACAAAAAGAAAAATTCATGACAATGATAAGTGAATGCATATAACCATCAATTCTAATGGTCTCAATTCACCATCAAAAGAAATAGGCTGGCAGAATGAGTCAAAAAGCAAGATACAACAATATGCTGCATACAAGAAGCATACTTAATTCAAAAAGAAACTCATAGACTGAAGGTTTAAGGGTGAAAAACAATACTCCATGTGACAGGAACCCCCCAAAAAGCAAGAGTAGCTATCCTCTTTGCAGATCAAGTGGATTTCAAACCAAAATCTGAAATACTTCTTGTCCCAACAATTTCAAATAAGGGATAATCAACTTGTATGTACAAATCTATTGTGAACATGTGTTTTCATTTCTCTTAAGTAAAAACTTAAGAATAGAACTGTTGATTCTTGACTGTAATACAAGAAATTTCTATATTGCTTTCCAAAATGGCTTTAACATTTTTCATTTACATTAGCAGTATTAGAAAGTTCTAACTGGTTCACACCTAAGCTGATATTTGTTCTTTTAACACTTTTAACTTAATCTCCCTAATGAGTGTATAATACAGTCTTGTTACTGTACTGATGAGTATTTTTCTGATTCTAGTGTTGCACACCTTTCCTTGTGCTTTAGTGACTATTATCATCTTCTTATGTCTACTTTTTAATTGGGTTGTCTATTAAATGAGCTGTGAGAGTTCTTTATATATTCTGATCATAGGATATATGTATTAAAAATATATTCTGTTTAAGAACTACTCTTCATCTTCTAAACAATGTCTTTTAAATTTCTAAAGTTTGATGGAATCTCATTTATCAATTTTTTTCTTTTATACATCATGTTTTTTATATCCTAGGAAATTCTTGTCTACCCTAAATTCACGAACATTTTCCCCTATAATTTCTTTTTAAAGTTTTATAGTTTTAGTCTTTCATATTTAGGTTCATAGATCCTTTCAAGTTATTTTTATGTATGGAAATAAAGAGTTGAGGTTAATTTTTTACATACAGATACCAGGTGTACAGATACAATTTGTTGAAAACATTATCTTTTCCTCTGCTCTTGAGTTGAGTTTATGTTCTATAAAATGTTAATGTTAAATAATCTTCCAAAAATCAGCAGACCATACATGTGTGGTTCTATTTCTAGATTTTCTGTTTTATTCCATTGATCTATGTGTCTTTCCTTATGCCAACATTGCCTTGATTACTGTAGCTTTAGAGGAAGTCTTAAAATTAGGTAATAAATGTCTTCCAACACTGTTATTTTTTTCTTTTTACTTTTCTAGGTCCTCTGTACTCCTACATAACTTTTAAATTTCAATATCCAAGTCTTCATTTATAGGAAATATACATAGACCTGAATTTGTATATATACCTTGTGTTTTCTAATCCTGTTAAATTCGAGTACAAGTTCTAGGGGGCTCCTAGAGATTTCTTAGTACTTTCTCTGTAGATGATCATTTCATCTACATATAAAGATTTTACTTCTACCTTGCCAATCCTATTCTACTTGTTCCTTCTTATTGCCAGACTATTTTGGTTTGGGCCTATGTTTCAAAGTTTAATGGGCAGATGAAGAGTAGGCATATCTGCCCTTGTTCCTCACCTTAGGGAGAAAGCATTGTATCTTTTCCATTCATATAAGGCATTTTTGCTGGAAGTATGGAGTACATATCTTTTTTCTGTTGAGAAGGTTCTGTTCTACTTCTACTCTCTTGATAGCTTTTACCATGAACAGGTGTAGAATTTAGTCCAATAACTTTTCTACTACTGACAGGATCATATGGCTTTTTCCTTTCCTCTGTTGAAATGATGACTTATGGGGCTGGACCTTTCAATGTTGAACCAACACTGCCATCCCTATAATAAAACCACTCTCTACATCCTGCCAGATCTGACTTCTAATAATTTGTTTTGTTAAACAAGTTTTTATTTATGTTTATACTTTCTTCTTCTATTACCTTTATCCAGTTTTAGTATTAGCACAATGTTGATTTCCTAAAATGAGGGGAGAAGTGTTCCTTCTTTTTTCTGCTTTAAATGTTTGATATAATTCATCAGTTAAAATGTATATGAGCCTGTTGTTGTCACATAGGTAGGTTTTCAAGCTAGGAATATACTTTCTTTAATAGGTGCTATTCAAATTTTATATTTCTTCCAGAGTCAGTTTCATTATTTTGTCTTCATTAATTTGTCATAGAAATTGTCAAATTTATCTCAAAGAAGATTTTTGCAATATGCTTTCTACATCCTTTTAAATTCTGTAAAATCTGCGGTAATGTCCACTAAACAAGGAGTAGGAGAAATGGGAGGGGTAGGGAAAAGGAAAGAAGGGAAAAGGTAAAATATGAGAAAAGGAAAAAGATGGGTTTCTGATAAGGAAGCTTACTTTGCTGTGTTGCTTACACGTTTGTTTTCACCATTGGTATCTTCTCAGATTTCTACACAGACATCACCCTCTCTCTCTATGACCTTTGTATTTTTTGCAACTCGGATTTGATTTTCCGACTGTCTCAGTTACCTCATGACCAGTCCCTGAAGCCAGATAGTCCCTGCACTATTCTGCTTCGTAGTGCCAAAACCTTCATGCCTGGCTGAAAACTGCATAACATTAAACACATGCTGCAGATATATGTTGAAGTTAGAGATGTAACAAATTATCCATTGATAATCCACTAAATCATTGAAGCAATGAACCTGCAGATCCAGAATTAGCACCTGTAAATTTCAATCTACAATATACTTCAGCCTTGCATGATGAAAATAAAGCATATTTTATTTTAAAATGCTGCCAATAACTCCTTACCAATCAATACCTTTCTTGGAGAAGAAAAATTACACAACTCAAACTGCTACTGTACATACACTGAAAAGGACAGATGAATTATAGATGTAAGCACTTCAGCAAAGGTATGAAGAGTCTTCAGAATCTGACACTTAGATGAGACTCAGCAGTTAGCCCTAAAACTCTGTTTTCCATGCAATGAGCTTCTCACATTTGACAGCATGTTGTCCTGCCATCTTGAGGAATATCTAAAAATCAAATGTGAAGACTGTACTGATGAATGTGTGGCTTTTTCCCACCTACTTTTTAGGGATGGAGGTGAGTTATGTGATACAAAACAGACAAGCAAGGAGATACTACATGAATACTATAAAGAAAATATCCATTCCTGAAGTACCAAATTCTTGCTGATGGAGCTGTTATTTATGCAATAAAGAAACAATTTTTTAAATAACTGAAAAAAATAAAACCACTCTTGAGTGGATTGTGGCCTCATAAATAAACATATTCTGGCTTCTATTGTGCACTAGGCAAAGGAGGAGTGCTAGAGGTTATGTCTTAGAAAATATCATAAATACAGAAATAATTTACATACGGGGAAGATAGACTATAGAAACAGAAATAGGACATATGTATAACAGAATGTCCCTTATTTATAGAATACACAGATACAAAATATATGAATTTGTGATCACTGTCTAGTTATATTTAGATAAGGAAGAGTTCTTAGTAGTTTTTTTTTTTTTCTGGATGAAACTTCGGCACTTTTACTCTAAAGATAAGATGGCCTATTTTCAAATCTCAATTTATTTTTGTAGTTATGTCATTACTGCATCTGTGAATGTTTGAAAATATTTCCAAGCTTGGGAAATTTACTTTCCAACTTGAAGTGCCTCTCAGATATTTAGAACTAGGTACTTCCATTTCTAACATTTGACAGATCACTTTCCATGTTTGTGTCCTTCAAGGAAGGTTGATTACTTTTGTGGCAGATGGAATTTGTGTTAGGATTATAGTAATTGAAAAGAATCTGTATGGTACTTCCACCAAAACCTGCATGAAAAAATAAGTATAATAATTTGTCTATGCAAAAAATGTATGAAGCTGAAAACTTCAAAAAAATGAAAATGTATACTTTCAAATTACTGCTGTTAACTACCCCAAAATGACAAAACTATTTCACTGCCTCCATATATATTAGAATTATACTTTTGTGGTAGGTATTGGACTAGCAATGTATCTTATTTTTAAAAATGCATATGAAGTTATCTTTGGTATCTTTATTTTCATGTCACCTCTAAATTTATCAAACAAATGTGAAAATAATTCTTATTTTCAGCCTACGTGATCTCTCCTCATTTATTCAACCATTCATTCATTCAATATTTATTGAGCTACAATTTTTACTCATTTATAAATTATAACAAAAGGTATTTTCTCTGATCTCAAATTTTGTGAGCTTGTTAGGAGGTAGATCATTAGACAAGTAACTACAATAATAAGAATTAATTAGAATGCTATAATATACATTGTAGCATGAGAAATTATAGAGTTATGTTGAAAATTAAAAATAGCTGTCCCTGAGGCTTTGGAACCCCGGACTAGAAAATGGTGGTTAGACAAGAAACTGAAGCAGTTGGGATCAGGCTATGTAGGGATTCAAATGGTAAAGGAAGAATTTGAAAGTTATCTGATGTGCAGTGGGAGGTCTTTGAAAACCATTCTGTAAGGGAATCACGTAATCAAAGACATATTTTTAAAGGTAAGTCTTGAATCTATTTGCAGGATGGTCTGGAATGGGAAAAAAATGAAAGATTAGAAACAGAGTAGAATGGCATGAGAGTTTTTGACATTATTCAGGGCAGAAGCAAGGCAATGGAAGTAGGATTGAGGACATAGGTCTAGATTTTTGGCATATTTCAAAAAACAAATTGGCAGGATTTGAAAACATATGACTGCCATTTTGTACCAATACAGAGGGTTGTTTGGAAGAGGAAGTGACTGAAAAGGACATGAGAGGCTATATGGTGAGAAGGGAGCACAAGAGGAGAGAAACACATATATAGGGCAAAAATATAACATTTATTTTACAGATGTGGAATTTATTTACTTTTATTTTTTACTTTAATGTAATGCTAGTAAATATTAATAAAGAAAATACAAAAACCACGTTTCTTACTTTTTTAAAAAATAAAGCAAAGTTTCATAACAAAATAATTAAAAAATAACAATAGTTAATACACTTCGTATCATGATCTTGAATTACAAAAGTGTTACTCGAAGTACAAGTCATGGACAAACAGCATCTCTCAAAAAGAAGAAAGAACAAATAAGGACAAAACTTTCTTTTCAATGAACAAAGAGAAACTAGTAGTATAAATGTAAAAAATTTCCATATATCTTAAAATATTTTTAAAGGATGGAATAGATAATTTGGGGAATTATTTGAACTTCTTCCTGCTTTACATATCTTGTATTTTGCTCTCTCTCTCTCTCCATATACACGTGCGTGTAATCCATATATATATATGTAATGTATATATAAATTATATGTGTATGTTTATACATATAAATGTTTCTCAATGTAAACTAGTAAAACCACTATGGAAATTACTGTGGAGATTTCCAAAACAACTAAGCACAGAAATTCTACTTGAGTCAGCTATTTCCCTTCTAGGTATTTTCCAAAAAAAATTAGTCATCATATTACAGGGATACAGGCATATCCATGTTTATAGTTGCACAATTTATAATAGCTAGATCTTGGAAACAACATATATGTCCATCAACAGATGAATGGATAAAGAAAATGTGGCGTTTATTCACAACGGAATATTACTCCACCATAAATAAGGATTAGGGTATTGGTATGTAAATGGTGCAATTTGAGATCATAATGCAAAGTGAAATAGGTGAGACACACAAGCTTAAATATCAGATGTGGGCTTTAATGTGTCTGTGTGAAAATCAGGTAGAAATATCAAGCAAGCAGTTATAAATAAGTCTATCACTTTAGAAAGAAATGAAGAAAAAAATCCCCTGGCAATAAGAAGTTCCATAAATCTATTATTTCCTGTAGAATCAAGGTTTTCACTGTATTTTTTTAAAGAAACTTTTCTCAAGTTTCACCAGTTTCATTTCAATATTCAGGAATTTTTTACAAGAAAATGCAAACATTGTGTCAACTATGTTCTCACCGTAGTCAATACCTCTCACCATTCTTCATTTTTTGAAACAATTTAGGCAAACTCTTGGTATGTTCCTTTTATGTCTTTGCTTTCTGTCTTCATTTCATTATCAGAATTGTCAGATATTGCAGCAATAATTTCTAATCAAAGGGAAAATATTTTCATTTTCTGTCTCATTCACTCATCTCCTGATAAAATACATTGATCTCTTCTTTTCCTCTTTTTCTTTCTTTTTTTACAATCTGCCTGAATAACACATTGGTCAGAGGACAGTTTCTATTGACTCCCAAATTCTTTCTTGGGTTTCTCATAAATAACATTTTAATCCTCCTTTACTTTAACCTGCATTGCTACTTTGCACGGTCACATGGCCTTTGCTAAGGTTCATGCATGTTTTCAACCATTAACTGCCCTGATATGCTTGAAGACATCTGCTGGCTTGAAGACTTCGCTATGCTCCACTTGAAGAATAGTTGTAAAATGTTAACTACCCAGCTCCTTAGGGAATTGTACTCTTTCCATTTCTCTTTTTCAGAAATGCCTAAACTTGTTTCTTAAATTGAATTTAACTCCCTATTTTTGTAGCGAAGATTTGTTTTGTTTATAGTTTTTTCAGTTCATTTGGTTTCTTTAAAGCCTCTAAGTCTTGGAAGTTGCGGAATCTTGACAAAAAGTTTTTGAGATTCTAGATATCTACTTCACTGCCCTTGTTGCATGCATATTTTTCCCATGGAAGAACGACTACAGATCAGTCAAGCTTGATTTCTCCTTGTACAAAGCTTGTTTGCTTTTGTTCATTACATACTTTTCTTAAGAGTTTGTTAGTGAAAATAAAGCACATTACATGTCAATTACTCAGGATAACTAGAACAATAAAGAGATGAACAAAGTTTCCAATGATAACTTAATGCATGAATGAAACTATAAAAATAGACATTAGAATATAAAAAAATCATTCTTATGGCTATGCACAATAATGTTGCAATACATAAATGCTCACTTTATTTTCTGAAGAGTAATGTGGTTAAATACAGTGTTTTTTTCTGATGTGAGAGATGAATAAAAAAAAAAAAAACCTGCAGCCACAGACCCATAAAAAACAACCAAAAAGCAATTCCAGAAAAATAAATAAATGAATTGATTAAAAAGTTGGTGCTTTTGGATTTGACATTTTTTTAGGGGAATGACTTTTGTTAAGATGAAGTGAAATACCAGCTTTTAAAAATGCCAGGCATCTCCATTCTAAATAGGATTTTAAGTAAGCTCTTTTTTTCCCCCACTCATTTAGGAGAGAAAAATCAACCTTTTTGAACATAATACATATGGTTGCCTTGGCAACAAGCACAATAATAGCATCTACAGCATCCTTGTGAGCCTTAATTATAGCACTATATTAAACTAACACATGTAAATTACTTAGAAAAACGCATGTATTTCTTACTATGGGGAATGTTAGCTATTGATACATGGTTTTTTAAATTGAAACACCTGCTTCTTTACAAAAAATAGTTTCATAACAAATGAGTAAGAATTTAGGCAACTTCTCTGATATTTCAGGGAAACCCCAGACCAATGAGCTGGACATTTTGTTTCTATTATGTTCACTTTGTTAATTGTTTATTGACCACCAGTGATTTTCTTAATTCAGTGGGAAAGTCTTTAATTATTTTTAATATAAAAATGATCTCAGCCAGGCATGGTGGCATACACCTATAATCCCCGTATGAGAGGGGATGAAGCAGGAGGATTGCCACAAGTTTGAGGCAAGCCTGGACTACATAGTGAGTTCAAGGCCAGCCTGAACTACATAGCAAGACCTTGCTCCAAAAAAGTGATCTCTGTCATAAAAGAGTTTAAAAGTATATTAAAGGGATAAGACTATCACTTAAAGAAATTTAGATGCAAAAAGATATTTACATATTTTTTCATACATTACCTATATAATATAATATATTCAAGTGTTTATTTGAATCGATCGCCATCTTATGGTATTTCTGCATATGAAAATGCCATAAACTTCATAACTAAAAGCAACACAATTTATTAGTTCCTCTTGGGCTCAAGAGGATATCATCCTTCTTTCTTCTATGACTCCACCAGCTTCAAGTCAGCAGTAGTTTAGCAAATCCCTCTTGGTCTCAGAATCTGACTTCTGCTTTCATAACCAGTCAGGGAAAATATTCTACTTTTCGAAGGTTCACCTGATTGTGCCTGTCCCACCAAGTTTATCTCCCTATCTTAGATAAAATGACTTGGAATTTTAATTACATTCACAAAATTCATCCAAAAATTTAGTTAGGTTAATATTTAATTGAACAACCAGAGGTCAGAATTCTTAAATGTCAGTATTTAGAATGTTATCTACCATGTCAAATATCAGAAAGAGACAAGACTACTTGAAAAATCTCCGTGGTTGAAATGAGTTTTGGATTTGTCTTTGAAAAATAGGTACAATTTGGATATGTAGAGAAAAGTGATTTAGGCAGCGAGCAAGCTTTCAGCAGGAGAGTGTTGGAGAAGTTCATAGTTTACTTAAGAAGGAAAACATTAATCAATAATGAGAGAAAGTGGTGAACAGAATTTTTGTTGCCTCGTTTTTTATCTATCCCTTTGGAAGAGTCAGTGAATCCCTTTACTTAAATATTGAAGACCTTCTACAGGGCCCATATACATACATCTAAATTTACTTACAAGAATTTATAGAATGGAGATTAGATAAGTAAGCCAGATTGACTGCAGCCAATTCATTTACATTGGTGAGAAAAAAAGAATCCATAAAATATTTCATAGTAATATATGATATTCTCCTTTTGTGAGAAAAAAATGTGTCTATCCTATATTTCTATACATATTTTGCTCTTATACATATACTTATGTATTTGAATATTATTATAAAAAATACATTCAATAATATAAAAAAGCAGTGATTATGTCAGGATTAAAATTTGAGAGGTAGACATGTTAGAGATAGAAGGAGAGTTTAGGATAGAGATTTTGTTCTTTATGTATATTTTTTGTTATTTGAAGTTTTTAAATGACTGTGGATGTCCTTTGTATAAGTATGAACACATTGATATCAGGGTAATGGTAGCTTCCAAGAGTGATTTTGCAAGGAAGGACTCCATCCCTTTCAATTTCATTAAAGATCAACCTGTTTAATGAATATAACTGCAAAAACCCTCAACAAGATAATGGCAAATAGGATACAACAAATCATCAAAAAGACTGTACATCATGACCAAGCAAGCCTCATTCCAGGGATTCAAGGATGGTTCAACATATGCAAATCAATAAATGTAATATGTCATATAAAGAGAAACAAGGAAAAAAATCACATGCTCATCACCATAGACACAGGAAAATCTTTGACAAAATCCAACATCCTTTCTTGATTAAAAAAATACTAAAGAAAACAGATATAGAAGGATCTTATCTCAAACTGATAAAAACCACTTAGGACAAACCTACAGTAACATATTAAATGGGAAAAATGAAATATTTCTCTTTAAAATTGGGAACAAGATAACTATCACCACTCCTGTTTCACATAGTACTTGAAACATGAGCAAGGGCAATTATTCAACAAAAAGTAATAAAATAAATATGTATAGAAAAAGAAGTCAGATTATGATTATTTGACAATAACATGATCTTCTACATACAGGACCTGAAAAAAATCCACTAAAATTCTCTTAGAAATAATAACCTAGTTAAATAATATAGCACAATACCACATCAACACCCTAAAACCAATAGCACTCCTATACACCAATAATAAAACCATTGAGAAAGAATTTATGAAAAATATAATTCACAATATCAAGAAAAATTAAATATTAGTAATTAATGTAACTAAGTGAAAGACTTTTACAACAAAAACTACATTACTCCAAAAATAGAAAGTGAAGAGGACATCAGAAAATGGAAAGGCAGAAACAATACAGTCAAAATGGCTATATATAAATTTGCAATATTATATATCAATTACAATTGATATATAATATATAAATTTAATTTATAAATTTATTATGTATAAATTTAATGCATTCCCAGTGAAAATACCAGCAACATTCTTCATACAACTGGAGAAAACAATCCTAAAATTCATATGGAACCAAAAGAGAACCAGAATAGTGAAAGCAATTGTGGGTAAAAGCACAAAGAAGGAGGGATCACAATCCTGGACTTGAGGTTATACTGGTTATATTGCAAAGCTACAGTGATAAGAAATGAGAATAAATGGAACAGACTAGAGGATACATAAACAACCCTAAGCATCTTTATCTATTTGACTTTTGACAAAGCTGCTAAAGATTTACACTGGAGGAAACATAGCCCCTTTAATGATTGGCGCTGGGAAAACTGGTTTTCCATATGCAGAAGATTGAATCTAGACCCATAACTCTAACCATGTTCTAAAGTAAAATCAAAATAGGATCAAATAACTAAACATTGAAATAGAAATAACCTACTAGATGATAAAATAGCTAAAAGTCTTGAAGTCATGGGTATAGGCAAGGACTTTTTAAACAGAATCCTGGTTTCACAGCAAACAGTAGCAAGAATACACAAATAGGATCATATCAAGTTTAAACTCTTCTGCACAGCACAAGAAAAAACCAATGGAATGAAAAGAGAACATAAAGGATGAAAAAAATATGTCAGCTCTTCCTCTTCCAGGATCAATATCTAGAAAACATAATGAACTAAACAAATTAGACTCCCATAATGAAAGACTCAATGAAAAAAGTGGGCAAGCAAAATTAATAAATACTTCACAATAAATAGAGAAAAATGCTCAGCATCACTGGCTATTAGAGATATGCAAATTAAAACAACACCAACATTCTATCTTAACCAGAAAAAATGGCCATCATCAAGAAAACCAATAACAACAAATGCTGGTGAGGCTTCAGGGAAAAGGGAATCTTTCTACATTGTTGGTGAGAATATAAACTAGTACAGCCATTATGGAAATCAGTATGGAGATTCCTCAAAATCCTAAAACTAAAAAATCTATTTGATCCAGAAATTCCCCTTCTAGGTATCTTCCTGAAGAGTTAGAGAACTCACATTACAGTGATATATGCATATCTATGTTAATAACATCACAATTCATAGTAGTGAAATCTTGGAAAGGGCCTCTATGTCCATGAACATATGAATGGATAAAAAATAGGGTATTTACACACAATGAAGTATTACTATGCCATAAAGAAAGATGAAGTTGAAGTTTTTGTTAGAAAGTGAATGCACCTTGGACTATAATGTTACATGAAGCAAATCAGGCACACAAGCTTAAATATCATAGGTATTTTTAATGTGGGTGACCGAAATTATAAATAAGGAGCAAATTAAAGTGTAGATAATAGTAAGTAAGGATAAGTTTTTCTCAAATCTGAATCAGATCAAGAGATAAGGTAGGCAGAGGGAAGCAAGGGAAAAAGAATGAAAAAGGAAGTAAATGTGTTTTGTACATGTACCAACTCCACACAAGGAATGTAAACATTATGTATTTTAAATATTCTAATTAAAAATGTGTGTGTGCATATGTGTGTCTACTTTTGAATTCTGAGGCATTCTATTAGTTAGTTTTCCCATCACCAGAACAAAATACCAACACTTTCAACTTAAAGGAATAGAGGTTTCTTTTGACTCACAGTGTCAGTGGCTTCAGTCCATGGTTGGCTGTCGCTATGGCAGAAGCAGCATGGTGGAAGGACCTGGGAGAGGAAAGCTGCTAAAGTCATGGCAATTAGAAAGGAGAGAAAGAAGGGAGGACCAAGGGACAAGAATACACCCTTTGAGGTTATGTCCCCATGACCCACTTATGAAAAACTCACCTTCTTAACCTGATGGTTAGGGGTACATTTTATATCTAAACCATAACAATGACCTAATAGAAGGTGATTTAAGCACATTGCTCAACTTGGTAAGTCTTAGTATATGCACCAATAAAGTAAGGGAAATAATTTAATATAGCTTACAAGAGTTTTAGAAGCAATTGAAAATTTATATAGAGGGATAGATATCTAGAGAGACAGAAAAACATTAGTATAGAAAGAGCAGCTTTAGCTAATATTAGTGAATACAAGTTTTACCCATCCTTTATGACATGAATTATTAATTCATATTCTCTTCATAGTCAACTCCAGTGTTCATAGCCATACC
Source organism: Heterocephalus glaber (assembly GCF_000247695.1). The sequence goes on along the minus strand of NW_004624851.1, from coordinate 6,330,202 downwards.
CACTGGTGTTTTTGACTCCTATAGATGTGTAGTTCATTTTCTACTTTGAGTTTTTAAATATTTACAAATTCATATATATTATTATATATGAATAATTGGTGAAAATATTGACCTAAATGAAATAAAATATTGTAGGGAGGTAAACACCAACATTTCTCCTACTCCTTGTTCTTCCCAGCCATAGTTGACATACCTCCAATGATTTCTATCATTTGGGGATCCATTTTCAAATCAGCTAATAGTTATTGGCAGAAACATCATCCTTTACACTTAAATGGAGAAAAATATCATTCAGAACAGAATAAGAAGTGTTCACAAAGTAAAGAATGTTTGATTTCATTATAATTTAATTTTCACTTTATCCATATAACCCATCAACTATTTAATAAAGAAAAGTGAATCACATACCTACTATATGCCATACACTTTGTTTCAGTATTACAAATATGAAAAAGATATGATTTCTTTCCTAAACTTTGTTATTAGTAAGGGAAATATACACACAGGCCAGTGTACACACTTATACATATGATTACTTGTAATATTTTTGTATACTTAGTGTTAATATGCATTAGATATTTTTATGATATTCATTCTATTAAACTATTATGTGAAATAATGTTGAGTATCTGTATGGTACATAGACAGGTCTCTGCTTGTATATGCATTAGTCATTCCACCTACATTTATTGAGTCTTTCATAATTACTATCCACATCATACTCCAGCAATGCAAAGATGAATAAGACAGAGTCAGTATCATTAAGGAACTCATAGTACAGTAAATATAATAGATAGTTCAAAGACTGTCATACAGGAATGATAGCCAGAAATTAATGGCCTGCAAACCTCATGTAATTGTGTGGCTCAGTTTGTGGCCTTGTGAATGTAAAATTATAATTCTTATATTTCTTCAATTCAAAGGTGAAAGTTATAGTAAGTCTTTAATTGATAGCAAAATGTATCAAAGCTAAGCATATTTTTCAGGCTTCCTTTTTTGTTGTTGTTAAATATGGTCCTTTCTATGGTGGGGTTTTAAAATGCAATCATCCCTAGAAAGTTAATCTGATATAGCAATATAACATTAATGGCTTTTATCTGATAGGGTCAGAGCAGCAAAAAGATGAAGAATGTGTTGAGGAAGGAAGAGCATTGAATGATTTCTGAAAGCATATCCATGCATTTCTACTTACACAATAACACCTATTTTAAATTGAATCATTTTAATTGACCAGCACTTATCTCCTTTGTATATTTTTTACTATATTTTCAATACAGTTTAATAAAAGCATTTATCTTTGCTTCTTTGTCACAAAATGTCATATATGAAATTTAACACCAATTTAGCTACAATATTTTCTTGCAATTTGGAAATAAATGTACATTACAATTTCTTTGAAAAATATTTTTAACACAAAAATTTACTTTAATTTTATTTTTAATGCCCATAATAGTTGATGCTATCATGAACAAATCTCCATAATGATTTCCAATGAAAGTTTATAGAGGCAAAATCACTTTGTTTTCAAATATACCAGGTGATTTTCTGCTATTGTTCTACTCAATTAAACTTTCATTAACTTTACAAAAATGAATTTTGCCTAACCTTCCTAAGTTCATTTTCATATACCCAAAATAAGATATACAATATATAGGGTGAATTTTTCTAAAATTTTTAAATATAATTCTATAGGGTTGGAGAATTTACTTTGTATATGTTGATATCTTATAAAGAAAGATTAACCTAACTTTTAAAATATTATGCTCAAGTATATAATTTTGTATTTACTAAAGTTTCACTATCCTCCTGAACTTAACTGTATTTACAGCTGATGATTTTTAAATGGACTTATTAAATCTCATATGGAAAATAAGAGATTTTAATAGGCAAGTGATAGAATCTGATTTAATGAGTTGATTAAACTTTAAAGTTTGTTGTGGATACTTAGAATAAGTTATATGAAGTGACTCTTGGAAGTAAACACATTTTAATTTCAGTATCATAAGAGGAAAGAGTCACTTTCGGTGATCTTCAGATTGGATCCATAAGAATCAAATGAAAATCATTCTTGAACTAAGTAGATAATAAATTAACATCTTTCAACATTCTTATTTTGTTGGACACTGCTATCACTTTGTGGCACTAATTTCTTCAAAGTTTGGTTTGGATTTCAGATTCTATATGTACAAATACTTTCTCAATTCCAAAGTAAAAGTTGCGATATAATTTGATAAATGAAAACAATCTCATCAGCAAATCTAGAAATCAAGACAAACAGACGAAGATAAGTAATAGCTATATAGATCTTAGTAATTTGAAACACATGAGAGAGAATAATGGTTCAATTGTCACTTCTAAAGGAGAGCTTCCTAGAACCTGAACATTAGTAAACTAAGAAGCAGAACTTGTTTCATATTTTGAACATTAAGCCTATTTCTAAACATATAATTTCTCTGCTGTGAGAAACTGAAAGAGTAAATGAGGATGAAAATGTATAATAGATATTGTCAAATAGGAAGAAAAGGTCCAAAGGGGAAGAAGAAGGGGAAGTGGGAGGGGTAGGGAAAAGGAATAAATATGAGGACATAAAGGAAATAAAGTCTATAAATAGGGAGGGGTGGAGGGGTTGAAGCGAGGGCAGGGCAATGGGGAAAAAAATAAGAAATAAGAACCAAGATATATCATGTAAAGGTACAAATTTCTAATGATGAATGTTATCATATTGTATACCTAAAATGTACCAGTAAACTTAATGAAATATATATATACACATATATATACACGTATATATATGTATATATATACGCGTATATATATGTATATAATATATATGTATACATATATATACGCGGATATATATGTGTATATATACATATATATACGTATATATATCCGCGTATATATATGTGTATATATATCCATATCCATGGTGGCATATTCTGGAAGCAGGAATTGAAATATTATTAAGGGAAAAGATTGTAACTTTAAGGTGACTACAGGGCAAATCTGTTCCACAAATATTAACAACTATGAATATGCAAATATTTGACTATCTTTTGTAGAGAAATTTCAAATAAACATTTATCTCTTTGTTGAAGCATAGTGAACATTCATAAAAGTATACATAGCATAATATTTTGGTGTTGTTTGATCTACATTCCAATCAAGAAGAATAGAAACAGTCAGATACACTTCACAAGTGTAGTCAAAAAATAACAAGACTAGTCTGTAATAAATTCATCTGTTCTGTAGGTCTACCCTCACAATTTTCTTCTCTGCCTCCTTCTGTCCCTTGCACTAACCTTTCTTCCTTTATTCCTTGCTTTTTTTTTTTTTTTTTGCATTAGCAGATATGTTTGAAATCTCTCCATATGCGAGGCAGGCACTTAATACTCATTAGGGATTAAGCAGGGAACAGTGTGACTTTTTTATCACTTTATGGATTTTAGAGTCTATTGGGAATGACAGACAAACACAGTATGGCGATAAAGTATGAAGAGGTAATAGGGGAAAGGTATTATGCTAGGACAATGTATTAAAAAGTGACTTGTCCCTTTTCTTTGTCATTGTTGTGGTTGAACTCTTTCAGTATATTTAAATCTTATAGTTTATAATATGTTCAAATGCCTGTGTTCATAAGGCCAAATATACTTCTTAAAAATAAAAGCTCAGGGACGGGGGTTTAACTCAGTGGTTCCAGCACCTGCCTCACAAGTGCAAGGTCCTGAGTTCGATCCCCGGTACCAAAAAAATAAAAATAAAAGCTCAAAATATCTTTCCCACTTTATACTTCTTTTTTTTAAAAAGCTCAAAGTATGTTTCCCACTTTCCCTTTTATATCACATATGTATTACAGTATAGTTCAACTACTTGGTACCCAGCACAGAAATGCTTTATTTTCATTGAATTCCCTAACAGCAGCACAAGAGTAACACCTAGCCTTTTTAATCAACTAGGCTACTAACATATAAGCAGCAAAATCTCTAGATGGCTGTTGCTGAATGTCAAGTAGTATCCCAAAATGAGGGTGGACAAGCCTTGAGCCTGAGCACTTTTGATTTTTCAAATTGCTTTTTTTCCACTTGGCAAAGAATAAGACATTTAAGTCATCTCTATAATTTCTGCTGTTACAGGTTATTAAATCCTGCCCCTCTCTGTCCTTCCCTCCCTTTGTTCATTTCTATCAGCAACTTCTCTCAGGTGGTCCAAATCCCTATATGTATTAGTTTGATCTCACGTGGGAAAGAAAAAAAATTTTTTTCAGTCTGTTCAGTTTGTTAAAACAAAGTACCTTAGAACATGTAAACAACAAAAATGTATTTCTCACAATTTTAGAGGCTGAGAATTCCAAGATCAAGGAACTAGCAGAGGCAATCTTTGGTAATGTTTTCTCTGTTTCAACAATTCTGCATTTCTTGTCTCCTCACATGGTTCAATAGGCAAATAGACTTCTTCACCACTTTAGAGGGGGACTCATCTGATTGATAAGAGCTCAATTTTATAATATAATTACTTTCCAAATATCTTGTGCTTTAACATATGAATTTTGGGGGGACATGAACATTCATACTAAAACAAATTTACTTTGCGTTCTAAGGCCTGTAAAAATAATATACACACATGATAGCTCTCCAATTGAAGTTTAGAGCTTCTACTTTGTTATAGAAATTTATACAGTGGGAAAATTAATACTTTGATGATGGGGATGGTTTCTTTTCATTCAAAAATACAAATAATATTTTGAAATGTATTGATTCACAGATTAAAGTATATAGATTCTAGTCTTGTTGTAGCCACTTACTATAAAGTGACTTTACTATCTGTAAATTCAAATCACTGTCTGTAAAATAATGATACATTGAATCAAGGAAATTATCTGGGACACTTCTGTTACATGGTTACAATTATATAATGAATAATTTCAGAATTGCTTTGAAAAACTAGAAAGCATTATATTGATTTAAGATGTAATTTTTATTCTTCTGTTAAGCTTAAATACATAGTTTTCACCTTTACTAATATATTTTTGTTTTTAAATCTTAGCAAACATAAACATGATTTAGATCATCATAAATTGTAGACTTCAAGCAAAATATTTCTTTCATTGATTACAATGCTATTTTTTCAAGTAAAAATGACTTGCATTACTGTTTATGTGAACTGAAAAAAGGCCACTGTCTATCCTTTAAGGCTGTCTTAGTTCGTTTTGTGATCTCTTAAATTTCCTTTTGAATTTAACACTAGCATTTCAAAGGAACTAAGGTTGAAGTGGTATTTTCAATGCCAGATGTCATCTAAAAATAATGATAATTTTATTTCTTTGTTTCCTACAGTGCCCATTTTCTTTCTTTCTCTTGCCTGATTGTTCTGACTAAAGTTGCAAGTACAATATTGAACAGGAGTAGTAATAGTGGATATTGTTGTCTTCCTCATTTTAGAGGAAAAGTTTTCAGTTTTATTACAATTTAATATGACATTTGCAATAGGTTTGTCATAATTGGCTTTTTATCAGATTGAGATAATGTCCTTCTACATGTATTTTTCAGTTTTTAACCAGAATGGATGTTGGATTATTTCAAAGACTTTTTCTATCTGCATTGATATTATCATGTGATTTTTGTCATTGCTTCTGTTTATGTGATATATTACACTTATTTATTTGTGTATGTTGAACAATTCTCATATCTCTGAAATAAATCCTACTTCTTTCATGATGTATGAATTTTTTATGTTTTCTTGCATTCTGCCTGCCAGTGTCTTGTTGAGGATTTTTGTATGTATGTTCATTAAAGAGATTAGCCTGTCATTTCCTTTTTGTTGTTGTTGTTGAATCCTTTTCAGGCTTTGGAAATAAGGTAATGCTAGATTTTAGGAATGAGTTTGGTAGTATTCCTTCCCTTTCAATTTCATTAATGACTTTGAGGCATGTGAGCATTAGAGCTATCCTGAATTCGCATAGAGTACATCAATGAATTTATTTAGTTCTGGGATTTTCTTGTTTGATAGGCTGTTCATTACTGCTTAATTTCATTGCCTGGTATTATATTGCTCAGGACTTTTATATATTCCTGGTTCTGTTTTGCTAATTTATATGTTTTTAGGAATCTATTCATAGCCTCAAGATATTCCAAATTGCTATAGTACAGGTTTTCATAGTATTAATCTTCTGGATTTTGGCATTGTCTTTTGTGATTTCACCTCTTTCAAGTATAATTGCATTGATATGGGACTTTTGTCAAGTTTGGTTAAGTGTTTTTCCATGTTGTTTATTATTTTGAAGAAGCAGTTATTATATTCATTGATTTTTAATTGTTTTAGTCTTATTTTCATTAAATTCTGCTCCAATATTTATAACTTCCTTCTAGGTAGTAGTTTTGGATTTGGATTATTCTTGCATTGTTGGACTTTGAGGTACATCACTGGGATATTTATTTGGAGCAGCTTTAATTTTCTTGTGTGGGTATTCACAATAATCATCCCTCTAAGGAATGCTTTCATTGTGTCCAAAATAGTCTAGTATATTGTATTGGGATTTTTATTTGATTCTAGGAAGTACTTAATTTCTTCATTATTCTTTTCTATGACTCATTGATTATTCAAGAATATATAAAATATTGTATAATCTCCATGTTTGTTTAAAATTTTTGTTTTTTATTGCTATTGATTTCTAGTTTCATTGGACTATAATCTGAAAATATACATGGGATAATTTATTTCTTTTTTAATTATATAAGTTTTATGTTCTAATATGTGCTCTCTTTTGGGAAAAGTTCCATGTGCTGCTGAGAAGAATGTATTCTGCCATTATAAGAAGAACACTTTATAGATATCTATTCAGTCCATTTGTTCCATGTAGTTCAACTCTGCTATTTGCTTGTTTGTTGATTTTTTTGTCTAGTTGATCTGTCATTCTGTTTAGGTATTGGTGTCCCCCACTATGATTTTACTGATGTTTATCTGACATTTTATGTCCATTAGTGTTTATTATGTGAAGTTGTGTGCACTGGTATTCAATATGGACATATTTAACATTTTTATATCTTCATTTTCAATTGTTCCCTTAGGCTATAAATAGTAACCTTCTTTGGCTCTTTTGTTCAGTTTTGGCTAGAAGTCCATATTGTCTGAAAATAAAATAGCTATTTTTACTTACTTTTGGGATCTTGTTGCAAAAAATATTATTTTTCATCTTTTAAATTTTAGTCTATGAATTTCTTTTTGGTATGATTGTCCTCTTGTTTGTAGCATTTCACTGTTATGGTTTTCATCCAATCTGTTATTCATTGTCTTTTGATTGGGAAATTGAAATCTTTTCTATGGTAAGTTATTACCAAAAGGTATTGATTTCTTCCATTCCTTGCATTTTCCTGTTGCTGGTACATTTACTTTTCCCTTTTCATAATTGCTCACTCTGCTTGATACAGTCATTGTATTAGACTTTTAGAATTGTTAGCTCATTATGTATAAGAAATTCTTGAGAAATTTTTAGAGTGCTAGTTTGATGGTCATGAATTTCTGAAGGTATGGTTTTCCATGGAACATTCTTATTTCTCCATCATTTTTGAAAGAGGAAATTTCAGGTTTATTATTCTGAGTTGAAATATTTTTTACTTTAAATGCTTGAAGCATATCACTCCAAGTTCTCCTAGCACTCAAGTTTTTTTTTTTTTGTCTCAGGCTAAATTTTATTGGCACATTTTAGTATACAATACATTTACATTACTCATTGAGGACTTGTACATTTACATGATGCATCTTGGTCCTTATTTTTTCCCCCATTCCTAGCCCTCCCTTCACCCCCTCCAAACTTCCCTTTTTACAAAGATTTTGTTTAAATTTTTTCCATTTCTCATCATTTTTCCTTTCCCTTCTTTCCTTTCCCCTGCCCTGCCCACTTCCCGTACCTCTTTGGACCTTTTCTTCTTATTTTGCATTATCAATTATTCATTCTAATCATTGGTACATTTTAGGTATACAATATAATGACATTTATCATTG
>NW_004624851.1:6285550-6317262 GCF_000247695.1 Heterocephalus glaber | reverse complement strand
GCACAATCTCTGCTGTTATCTGAGAAATTATTTCTGATTTCCTTTTTTCCAGATCCTCCTTTGTTTCCAGTTCAGGGAGTCCAGGTCATTGAGCATCAGAGTGTTCCATTTCATTTCTCTTTGGGGTTGCTGTGGGTGATCAGGAAGTCTGGCTTTGGGACCTGTTTATGTGTCTTCTCATTTCAACCGGGGGGGGGGGTGCTGTTGTTGACTCTCACATGGCTCACCTCTTCTGAGCTGCAAGTGGTGGGACAGTGGCTCAGAAGCCCTTTCCTCTGGGCTGGGAGCCATGGGAGGTACAGCAGCCCAGAAGGCCCTTCCTCTGGGCTGAGAGTGGCAGGATGGATGGTGGCCCTGAATCCCCTACCTCTGGGCCAGCAGTAGTGGGATGGACAGCAGCCCAGAAGACCCTTCCTCTAAGCCCTCAAGTTTTTCTTGAGATACAATTTTAATGTGTTTATTTTCATAAATAATTTGATAATTTTCTCTAACATTTTCAAGATTCTATTCCTGTGTCAGACCTGTGTGATTTTGACTATTTTATTGTGGAGAAATTATTTTCTAAACATTACTATTTCATGTACTATATTCTATGGTTATATGTATATTGAATTTTCCCCATACTAGTAAATTTTTCTGCTCTGATTTTTGTAAGCATATTTTTCTGAATTTTCTTTAATTCCAAATGATCCTAGATTGGTAGCCTTTGGGTAATATAGCAGCTGTTAGTTCCATTTTCCTAGTTCTATTGTTGTTTTAAGATATCTCTGAGTCACATGAATATATAGTCATATGAGCCCTCTTTTCCAGATCTGAGATTCTCTGCTCACATTGGTCATTTCTCCTACCCTTATTTTCCATAGAAACTTTTATGTCTTATATTTCTGTTTGGCACCTTTTTATGGTGTGTAATATTTTGCTTAATTGGTCATTCACATTTTGAGAAGTTTCCTTTTGCTTTGTTAGTTTTTATTAGTATCATCCTTTAAACCACTTATCATTTTGTTTACTAAATCTATTATCTGTTTAGTTGTATTATCTTTGAACTCCATGACTTTGTTTCTTCTCTTACGTATTCATATAATCCAACCAATTGTTTATTTCTTCTACATAGTTGCCCCTTGGATCTGTTTGGTGGTGTTGGGAGATTTTGGAGACTTTTTATTGACTTGTTTTCTTTCCATGCTGAGTGTTGATGAATTGAAGTGGAAAGGCTTTGTTGGTAGTATAGATGTCTTTTTAGTTTATATCTGTTTTCAAGTAAGTGTTCTTGGTTAATTTCTTTTAGTTTTGCTTTTTCTCTTTTTCTTTTTTCATTTTTCTTTTTAATTTACTAATTTTAATAGGATCAGATCTTTTACTGTTTTGTAAGGAGAGAATCTCTTCTTGTTAAACAATAATCTCACATCCAACCATATATTAATAATGTTCCTTAATACTTACTTTAGTAATTTCACCCATTTACCCATCTCCTTACCAACTGTACTCAACTGCTAATAACAATTAAAATGGGATGTGAAGGGATGGGTATAAAAATGGAAGAGGAATAGGAAGAGGATAAATCAGCAAGAAGATAGGAAAAGAAAAGAAGTACCAATTGGTGAAAAACAGGAGATCACACTTTGTTGGAATTATTTTTAGCTAGAATAAAAGGCTCATATTGAGGGTGTTTGAGAGAATATTTTTGGGAGTGGAGGGAGAGATGTAGTGGGAGGGAAATGTAAATAGATTTTGAAGGAACCTATTCATTTTTTGGTAGTTATTTAATCTTTGGTTATCTATGCACAATTTTGGTTATCCTGTTATACCTATGAAAGTTACTGTTTAAATTAAATCAGTTATTAATTCTTACTCTTATTTGCACACATATATATTTGGCACCTATATATTTGACCAATGAAAGGAGGAAAGAAACAGAGACGATAAGGGGATATGATAGAGAGGAAGAAATGAAGAAAATATAAAGAAAAGGGAAAAAGAAAAAAGAGAAGGAAAAACAAATAAAATGAAAAATAAACCCATACAGCTGTAAAGTACAAAATCAAAGAGTCCTTACAGTCATATTTATACTGTAATTTGAGTTCTATTGCAGGTCTCCCATCAGCTCTCCCCCACCCCATGATTTACTTCATTGCTTGTGAGCACTGAAGCTTGTGGATCCATGTGGTTCTCTTGGCCTGCCTCCTGGGTGCAGGTAATACTCTGGCTATGGCTACTTTTCAGCCTGTGTCTCCATGCCAACACCCAAACACCTCAATTATTTTGGGAGGGGGAGTGTATGGTTCTGTGTTAACATCTATCTGAGACTTCTTCCCTGTTTCTTTCCCTACAAAGCAGAATCCTACAATTGTCTCTGTGTTTTTCTTACCAGATGTTACTCTCACTGCCTGCAGTTTGCAATTTTATCAGCCATTGGATTTGGGACCCTAACCAGAGTGGTGTGATTGTTTTCAAATCCCCAAGGGCCTGACAGTGTACTCTCATAAACTACTGTCTAGCTTTTAGTTTCTCTGATGCACTTGCTTGCCAGTATCTCACTCCAAGCCTTCTGTCTAGCATGTACTCCTCTGCCCTCTGATCCAAGTGCCACACACTGTCTCTCTACCCTTCATCCTTTTATGTTAACTCTCCCTAAAGCATCACTTTATCACCTAAAAAATTGTCGAAGCCCCTAGGTTCCCTTTTTTTTAGTAGGATCTGACTGGAGGCATTGGAAACTCCTGTGTGGGTGTCTTCAGCCAAGTGTGGGCCACACACAGGATGCCCTGGAAGCACAACACTCCTAGAGTATGGAGAAAGAATGGGTAATTATTTCTACATGATTGTGTGCTTTTCTTTCCCTAGGGTCCTGTACTCCCAGATGCTGCTTGCTTTTGCACCCTGTAGTTTGCAGTTTTCTTAGCTCTAAGTTTGGGACCCTAATCAGAGTGGTATGATTGTTTGAAAATCCTCAAGGGTCTGACAGTGCTTTCTGTTTCTGTTTCTCTGATGTGTGGTTTGCAAGTATCTCACACTCATTGTGATCTTTTTCCCTGTAGGAAGGGGAGAGTGATAGGAGTTTATTCCATCAACTAGACTGATGCTGAATTCCTTGATTGGGAGCTGATCCTCTCCTGAGATCTTGTTTACACTGAGCCTGGTGTGTAAAGAATGCTTCAATCCTGGAGTGGTCTTCCTTTCCTTCCTAACTCTTCTGATACTGGATTATGGCCCAATAAGTATTTATTTCCATATATATTCCTTTGTATGGCTTTCTGCATCACCCCTGAATCAGTGTACTTGCTTTGCTAGGGTCTCTATCTGCTGCTACTGCCCGTGTTGAATCAAGAGTTAGCCTTAGAAAACTCAACTTCATTTATGAAGAAATTTTAATCTACAACCTACAGAGATAACTTATATGTTCATGACCTAAAATATTGGCTATGAATATTTTTTGAGACAGGGTCTTGCTATGTAGTCCATGCTGGCCTTCAACTTGCTATGTAGCCTAGAGTGGCCTCAAACTCGTGGTGATCCTCCTGCCTCAGCCTCCCTCCTCATCCTCCTGAGTTCTGGGATTATAAGGGTGTGCCACCATCCCTGGCTAGCTGTGTATTTTTGAATGTGTGTGCTAACATGTAAGGCAGATATAGTTTGTATAATACTATCTCTAATCCAAAAATTCATTATCATAAATTTTTTCTATGAAATGTCTTTGGGTAAAATTGTAAAAACACTATGAAATGACTTCACTGCAGCTTCCACCTTAATCCCCCACTACAATAATAAAACTCAGGCTTTAGGAAAAGCGAGCATTTGTAGGGACATTGATCAGAGGTATATATGAGATGCAGATGCAGAGACAAGGGGCTTTTAGAGCCACAAGCTTAAAACTACCCAGAGTCCAAGGTCAGACATTAAAAGATAGTCCACTGAGACACAAGTCACAGTAGGGTCAAAATGCATTGTCTTGAGGAGTGAATACTCTGGCCTTTGTTCTATCCATACATTTTTATTATTTAAATTAGTCCCAGAGTAGGTCATTTAACGGACCATCCTCACCATCTCCTGTTTTCCCCCTGTGACCTATATGAGTTCCTTCTCAGAAAATCCTTTCTTTTTTCTTTGATCCTTGCTTCCTGGTTCTATCAATAGAAGGCAACGGAAGTTGCATTTTGGGGCTGTCATTTGGACTTTCTCATTCTGAGGGGTCTCAGTTAATGGCAGCCCCTCTGGACTCTCTTGGAGTATAGATTGGACATTGACTCTGAGTAATCTTTCATCCTTGTGCCAAGGTCCTGAACTGCAATGAGCATCTAGCTTGGTTCAACAAAGACAGTTTTATTATTGTGCTTTCACTTTCCAGTCATGTTTCTCTTCACTGAAAAAAAATTGAAGAGAAATGAAAGGAAAGGAAAGGGAAGGGAAAGGAAAGGGAAAGGATGAAAAAGAGAAAAAGGACAGGGGAAAAATAATTCTAAAGAGTAGAAGAAAGTAAATCTTGGGCATGAGGCTTTTCTGAAAATTCTGACAAAAAAGAAGTGTCTTTATCTTTTCTGAAATTGTAACCAATATAGTATTGATTGGCGTATTTGTGAGAGGCAGGGTGGTAGACACACAATCAGCGGTCTGGGACCAAGAAGTCCAGAATTCTAGTCACCTGAAGTTTTCTACATAATAGCTTTGTGGAATTGATCTCCTCAATATTCTCTCTGTAAGATGAATAGGGTTGACTAAACAATCTCCAAAAGCCTTGCCAGTTTGAAATTCTGTACCTGATTTAAGAAAGAGAATACTGTAAAGAAGAGATTGTGGATATATATGGATGATACTTTCTTCTGAGTTTTGAAATAGTGACTCAAATTAGTTTTTTGTTAATACTAGACCTTTCAGCTATATAATAAAGTATGTCACACAGAAATGTGAAGATGAAATATAATAATTTAATGCAAAATTTTCTCTTTCTACCATTGAATACTCACAAAACCATTAAGAGATGACATTTTTAACTCAATATTCAAACACATTTAAGATGTATTATTTAAATAACTGCAAATTTCAACCTGGTCTCTCACAGAATTATCAAGTCAATAAGGTTTTGCCTGAGTTATTTCCTCTCTCTTTCTGGACCTTTTCTCATACTACACAGGAAATCAATTTCAGATAGCCCATATACTACTTTGGCTGGCACATCTTGAATTATTATTCATCCTAGAAGATGTGATAGAGTTTCATGTATTTTACAAATGAATAAGGTAAGAGAATGGCTCCCTCATAAACCATTGCACTATGACCTACCTTAGACTTCCCCCTCTTGTTGAATTCTTCTAGAGTGTAGGCCATCTCTGCTTGAAAGTGATGATGATTGTAGATGAGTCACTAACTCACAGTGTGACCTCAGGTATGTCACCTCAAATTTTTGAGCCTGTTTCACCCTATAATTGTTGAGTTAGTTGATTTTTCCAACTTAAAATTTTATGTAAGCATGGTTCATCATTTTAAAACTATATGACAGCAGGCCTGTATAACAAATATGTACTTCATGTTTGTCCATAGGATTTCCAGCATGTTGTAAGCTAGTTAGGCTTCAGAAACCTATTCATAAACTATATATACCATTACTGCTCAAGAAGGAAAAGCAATTCACTAATCCTTCTCATTGCTTTTCAGTTCAGTTGCACAGTCAAAATTTCAAGTTATAGGGACAGATTTATAATCTGAATGTGAGGCAGTGTATACTGAAAGTCTAGGTGGAGAAACCCCAAAGGATTGCAATTATTCTTCTGCATACACTCACAAAGTTATTAGATAGCCTTTCTGGAAAAGAATGTCTGACAAGGGTTATAGCACGTGGTTCCGCTCCAGCCATGAATTTGATATAAGATTTTCAAGAAATCACAGCAAAGGGCAATATGAGTTTACTTATCAGCTCTCTGGTTTTCTTATTTCCACTTATGTATCTGGCTGAGCCTTTGCTTCATATGGGACTGCTTGACAGAATTAATGATACCTTCTAACAGAAAATCATGTTGTTACAGGTAGGTTTTGGACATTTCATTTGTATGGACATAATATCTTAAAAGTAGTACCACAATAAAATAAATGTATAAAGGATGGCAAAGAATTTACAGATAAGAATCAAATATGTTGTTTAAAAGAACAGCTACTCTCTGCTACTTATCTATGATGAATCATTGAAATACAATTATAAAGCATGTGGTTGAAAAAACCCAAAGATATGAGATGACAATATTTAATTGTAACGTTCATAAACAGGAAACTGAACAGGAAATGATAAAAGAATAGTACAAGTAAAGTATATCCTAGAGCGGGTGGGGTGGGGACTTGCGCAGTTATCTTGAGGCGAGGCGAGACTGGCGTGTTTTGCGGCACCGCACGCGTTAACCTGGTCGCCCGGCCCGCGTCACCTTTCCCGGGCCTGGAAGACAGCGGCACCCAAGGCCCCTCGAGTGTGCGCCATGGGGAAGGCCCGGTCGGCCGGGGCGCGGAGGCCAGCCCCCAGGACTCAGGCGAAGGCCAACCCCAACCCATTCAAGGTGAAAGTCAACAGTCAGAAGTTCCAGATCCTAGGCAGGAAGACGCCCTACGATGTGGGGCTGCCCAGCGTGTCGTGCACGCGAGCCATCAGGAAGCGTGCCCAGACTTTACTGAAGGAGTACAAAGACAGGGACAAGTCCAATGTATTTAAGGATAAGCGCTTTGGGGAATACAACAGCGACATAAGCCCAGAAGAGAAGATGATGAAGAGGTTCGCGCTGGAACAGCAGCGACATCATGAGAAAAAAAGCATCTACAACCTAAACGAAGACGAAGAGTTGACGCATTACGGCCAGTATCTGGCGGACATCGAGAAGCACCATGACATCGTGGACAGCGACAGTAACTCAGAGGACCGAGGGGCCTTGTCTGCTAAGCTGACCGCTGCACACTTCGGAGGCGGAGCTGGGCTCCTTCAAAAGACCGCTCCGCAGGAAGAGGGGGACAAGCCAAAGTCACAGAAGGAGCTGATAGAGGAGCTCATTACAAAGTCCAAGCAAGAGAAGAGGGAGAGACAGGCGCAGCGGGAAGACGCCCTGGAGCTCACGGAGAAGCTGGACCAGGACTGGAAAGAAATCCAGACTCTTCTTCATACAAGACTCCCAAGTCGGAGAACAAAGAGAAGGAGAAGCCCAAGCCCAATGCCTATGACACGATGGTTCATGAGCTTGGCTTCGAGATGAAGGCGCAGCCCTCTAACAGGATGAAGACGGAAGAGGAGCTGGCGAAGGAGGAGCAGGAGCAGCTCAGGAAGCTGGAGTCCCGAAAGACTTCGAAGAATGCTTGGAAAGGACGAGGATGAAAAGACAAAGAAACCCAAACACATGTCAGCAGATGATTTAAATGACGGCTTCATACTGGACAGAGATGACAGGCGTTTGCTTTCTTACAAAGATGGAAAGATGAACATGGAGGATATCCAGGAGGGGCGAAGCAGGGAAGCCGGCAGCCCGGAGGAGGAGGAGAGTGAGGAGAGCGACGAGGAGGAGGAGGAGGGCCAGGAGGACAGCCAGGGCCCAGACAGCCACTCAGACCTGGACTCTGATGTGGAGAGCGAGGAGGACCGTGAGAAGCCAGAGGAGGAGCAGTGTCAGGCTCCAGGCGGAGGATCCCTAAGCGATGGTAAGAGAGCTGGCAGAGCTGCCGGAAGTGAGCTGCCCTATACCTTTGCAGCACCCGAGTCCTAGGAGGAGCTGAGATCGCTGCTGTCGGGAAGGTCAGTGGAGGAGCAGCTTCTGGTGGTGGAGAGAATTCAGAAATGCAACCATCCGAGTCTAGCTGTGGGGAGCAAATCAAAACTGGAGAAGCTGTTCGGCTTCCTTCTGGAATACGTTGGAGATTTGGCTACCAGTGACCTACCAGACCTCAAAGCAATTGATAGATTGGTTGTGCAGCTGTATAATCTCTGCCAGATGTTTCCCAAGTCTGCAAGCAGCTCCATGCAGTTCGTTCTCCAAGATGCCATGCACGAGATGGAGGAGATGATCGAGACTAGGGGCCTGGCCGTTTTTCCAGGCTTGGATGTGCTCATCTACTTGAAAATTGCCGGGCTGTTGTTTCCGACTTCCGACTTCTGGCACCCTGTCGTGACCCCTGCCCTGATGTGCATGAGCCAGATCCTCACCAAGTGCCCCATGCTGTCCCTCCGAGACGTGGTGAAAGGCCTGTTCGTGTACTGCCTCTTCCTGGACTACGTGTCTCTGTCTTGGAGGTTCATACCAGAGCTTGTGAATTTTCTCCTTGGGATTCTCTACATAGAAGCTCCAAACAAGCAAAGCCAAGGCTCCACGCTGGTGCACCCTTTCAGAGCACGTGGGAAGAATTCTGAATTGCCCTTGGTCTCTTCGGAGGACGACGTGGCTACGTGGCAGAGGGGAAGCCTCCCCCTGCACTGGGCCAGTGGGCCATGCGCCCTGACCACAGCTGAGGCCAACCACATCAGGCTGTCCTGCCTGGCCGCGGGGCTGGCGCTCCTGAAGCACTGCGTACTCACGTACGGTGCGCTGCCATCCTTTCATGCCATCTTCAGGCCCCTCTGAGGCCTCCTGGAGGAGCACCAGGGGGAGCGTAGCCACCCCCCAGAGCTGCAGGAGCTGTCCCGGAGCATACTGACAGATATAGAAAACCAGACGCAGCTCTGTGGGCCGCTGATCTGTGAGAAGAGCAAGCCGGTCTCCCTGAAGCTCTTCACCCCCCACCCCCACCCCCGCTGGTGAGAGTCCTTGAGTTTGGAAGGAAGCAAGGCAGCACTAAGGAGGAGCAGGAGGGGAAGCGATTGATCCATAAACACAAGCGGGAGTTTAAAGGTGCTGTCCGGGAGATCCGGAAGGACAACCAGTTCCTGGCCAGGATGCAGCTCTCCGAGATCATGGAATAGGATGCGGGAAGAAAAAGAAAAGTAAAGCAACGTTTTAACAGCCTGGCCACGCAGGAAGGTGAATGGAAGGCTCTAAAGAGGAAAAAGTTCAAGAAGTAAATAAAAGTTTTGTCAACGAGAAAAAAAAAAAAAAGTATATCCTAGACTAAGTTTACAATCCTCAATGTATCATGAGGTACAGAAGAACAGTATACAAAAGTTGGCAAAGAGTAAGAAGTAGAAAATAAAGTAATCCTTAAATTAAGGGAAAATTTGTCAAGAATTATTTGAAAAATAGTGTATTTAAAATAATATTTTAATCCATCAAATTAGCAAAGTATTTTAAGAAATGTTTATTTTTAAGGATGCAAGAAAGTGGATAATGTCATCTATAATTTGTAAAACATAAGTTGGTACTGTCTTTTTGTATGTGTGGTGTTGGGGATTGTACCCAGGGATTCATGTATAATATGCAAGCTCTCTATCAATGATCTACATCTCCAGCTCAGTATTGTTATTCTGGAACACAATGTGTTAGTATTCATGAAGAGCTATAGCATTTTAATGCCCCTTTTAAATATACAGATTTATGTTAAGGAAATAAAGTATGTTCATCAAATGTTATTGCAAAATCTTCTTCAGTATGTTTTACAACATTAAAAATGGCAACAGATCATCCAGTAATAGAAAATTTACTAAATAACTGTTATGCATCCATAATAAATAAGTATTAAATAATTGTTAATTCTAATTATAACAGGGAGCATTAAATAATGTAGAAAATGTTTGATACAAATATTAAATGAAAATATCATGTAATTGTGAATTATTTGTTTTTAAAAGAAGAAAATATGTACATTATGTACACACACATTGACACACTCAAAATATGCACAGGCTGTAAATTTAAAAAATGTTGTAGTTAACACAGAATAGTGAGATTTACAGACATCTTTCATTGTTTAAATTTAGTTGTATTGTTTTCTGAAATAGATATTGTGATAATATATAAAATTGAGACATGTTTGAAGAAGATAGGATTAAAATATGAGTGTCAATTTTTGTAGAAATTATGTAAAATCACTACATAGCAGATGGAGATAAGTTAAAACACAATTTCTAAAGTTATTAGTAAATATCTATAAATACTGTATAGAATATATTTATAAATCTTAAAGAAAAGTATAAAGAAAACAATGAAAGCCATCCAACACAGTTCCAAAGATAAACAATTTTATCTTGATTTATATGTTACAAATGCTTATTGGTTTATATGTTAATATTTTGTCATATACATTTTATAGACAAAAATAAGTAAATAATCTTTATATAACTTTCAGGAGGAGTATGTGTATTTATTACCTGCTTTTCACTAAAAAATATATCACAAATATTTCCATTAATTGGAATTCAGAGAATTAATTTTGCTCTTTTGCAGACACTATTTAAAGGTAATAATATGTTCCAGCATTTAACACATGATCACAGGCTTTTCCTACAGTACAGTCTAAAACAAAATCAGGCACTCCCAACCACATGGGAATAGAATTTTTACCTTTATATCAAGATTGGGAAAGCGTATCTGCATGTAGTACGTGCCCATTCAGAATTTGGGAGATTTGTTCTATTCAATCTAAAGTTCTTATGAGAATTTCTAAAATGAAAAAAAAAATGTCAGCAGGGTCTGTGGTGGTTCCATATATGTTAAATGTTTCCATGACAGGATCAAGTGTTTTCTTCAGTGAGGAGCAAAACATAGTTGTGAAAGTTTTGAGGGCACAAGCACAGAATCACAAAACTAAATAAAGTATGAAAAGGTTTCGACAATAAAAGTTCAAAAATTAGCATATATTGGAGTCACATCGTTCTGTAGAGCAAATATGCAATCATTTAATTAATCAATCCCCCATTATCAGGTATACAAATTATTGTCATTTTTTAAAGAGTTGTGATGGCCACTTATGGTAACCATCCACACAGATTAATCCTGGGCTACTTTCCTTATTTTCTGTTAGGCTAAATATTTATGTTTGAATTATAGCTTTATGATACTTAGTAAACTTTGCCAAATTATTTTTGAAAAAGGCATATTAATTAACACTCCATCTCAACTGTATTGTGTTTGCTCTCTCCACAGGCTGTAAACATTGAAGATTATCACAGTTTATTTCCTTTGTCAGATTCAATAGTGAGGCTAAACTTTTGTCCATATTTTGTTTTCATAATATGGTTATTTTTTGCCCTTTGATTATTAATGCTAATGCTATTATTATTGTTAATCTTACTTTTTATTATGAATGTATACTGAGCAAGGTTCACATTAGGAACACTAAGAAGACAATTGAGTGAGATATGCTAGACCCTAAACTAAAGAATAAACCAATGAAATAAATATCTTGGAGAAAGCATCCAACATTACATTTTGGATTTCTGCACTCCATTTTTTTAAGATCAAAGTAGTACATGTTGACATTCTGCATTCTTTTTTATTTTACAATGCTTTATATTCTACTTTCTAATTGGCATTGCTGTATCTTATCTATATTGGATTTTCCAGCGTTTTTTTTTTTTTTGGTAATCTGGATTCTTATCTAATTGGCCAGTGCTAGGTATAAAGAATAATATGTACAGTTTGGCTACATACTCTGAACCATAGGTAGTGAAGTGATATAGATGGAGACCTTGAAATGTTCAGTGAAAGGAATGCATGAAGGATCTAAAAAAAAGAGTATGTTTGTGAGGTAGCAATTGTGAGGAGTACCTGCTCCAAATTATGGGATAAGGTTGCTATATAAGTTATTTTTCTGATTTTTCATAATAGTGATAATGGCTACTTATAAAGGAGAGTGATATGTTAGTGATGCACTGAGAGGGAACCATGAGAACTTCTATCAATAGTGAAATGTTCACATAACTTTAGTAAAGTTTTTAATCTATGAATTGAGATATTGCATTTGGTACTTCCATGCTATTGATTTACAATTATCTTTAGAGAACTCTTAAGATTTTCCAAGCTTCATTTCCATGAATCTTCAGGAAGTTACACCAGTGTTTTCAAGAAGGTTATAATTACCTAAGAAGGTTTGAGAACTACACTGGTTTTCCTGTGGTTACAACTATCACCATAGCCCCTGGAAAATTCTGGTTATTTCTTTAGGTAAAGATCATAAAGGATTCTTTCTATGAGAAATAATCACTTGAGAATGCATTTATAGGTAAAGGTAAAGCCCATATAGATAAAACAATCTCATCTATGATCTAAATAAAATTATTAGCTTTCCTTTGATAAATAAAAGGTAATTCTACAGTATTTACTGATCTTAATAACTGAATAACTGATAACAAAAAAGTGCTAAAAGTTATCTTACCTGAGAAGAGCGTGTATTACTGCAGAAAGAGCCAAAATAGAACTTCTCCAGACTATAGCTGTCAGTAATCAGAGAAGGATCACTGTTGTGTGAAGTGGATCACTCTAATACTTTATGAAAAGTAAAAATGAAAACCTTTCCTAAGTGAATATCCTTTCAAAAAGGTTAATTTGTAGCTGGATTAATTGCACTCTATTGAAAGAGCTCAGTCTGAAAATCAGCCACACTTTATAGTGGACTTGAAAAAGCAAATCATTATGACAGGAAAATGATACACTTTAAAAATACAGATGTTCCTCATTTAATGGCCAGGTTCCGTTTCCACAGCTAGGTCGTTGGGTGAATGGAAAGCTAAATGAGGAATTTTATATAATATATACATTACAATACTCTGAACATAGAAATGGTCAAAGGAAACTCCAATATGATGACTTTGTTTTTATTTTCATAACTCTTACATGGAGTACTGTAATGTATAATAGAACATAAAACTACAGTACTGTACAGTATAATCAGCAAAAAATATAGTGCTGTATAAACCAGGTGTACTTTACAAAAAAAATTGATGTACGGAAACAAGATTTGCAGACCTGTACAAAAAAAAAGATGGGTCGTAAGTCTGAGCTGCAGATCATATGTCTGAACTGCGTGCCCCTATCAAGGTCTGAGTAGTCTGTTAAACAGGTAGGTCATTAAAGGAGGAATATCGGTACCAAGAAATACCTTCTAATTTTGTAGTTACCATTTTGGCCTTTATTAGAAATCCACTGACTGCATGATTCAACTAGCCAGCCAGTCATAATTGTGCACCTTGCTCATGATCCATCTCTGAATCACTTCTTGTAGGCACAGTAGACCTAGCAGGATAATAGAGAGTGGGTGGAAAAAAGAAGGAAGGGAAATGCATGCTAGAGAAGCATTTCAACCACAAATACACAGCTTAACTTTTAAAGAATATTGATCCTTTTTTTCCAAATTTTTGCAAAAGAAAATACATAGTTTCCTTTAAGGGTAAGCAGATTCAGCAGCAACCTAGAGAGTCTTGTATAAATTGAGGTGGAAAGACTGTCTTGCCTGGGGCTTCTCATTCTGTTTTTCTGCCTGGTCTGAAATGTACAATTTTAGAGTATCTGGGGCTAGGAACTATTTAAAAACCACATGAATATTGGCCCAAAAGAGGAGCAGTTGCCTCATTTTATAGCTAGAAAGGCTAAATCTCAGAGAAGAAAAATGAAAAACATCCATCCAAATTAACATGATACCCATGAAGTAGGATAAGATAGGTTGAGGAAAGTTTCAGCCACTCTCTATAATACAAACAAAGTCAATAATACATTTTGCATCCTTACGTTTATCTGATTAGCTAGTTTTTACATTGAAGGAAAGAATTGTAAAGGAAAAAGTGTGAAAGACAAGAAAAAACAAGAAGTTAAGTTTTTAGATTGTTTAGAAAGAAAACCTGGAAATATAATAATCTAATATAATGCAATTTCAGATGTGTAAAGAGACAAGAGAATAAGATACAAGGCGCAGATCAAGAAATGGAAGGTAATAGAAACAATCATTGTCAGCTTTATAATGTTGTCCAGTCTCTTGAGTCACAAATAGAGGAGCAAGAGCTAAATACATAGTTATTTTCTTCTAGTAAAAAGGAAACAAATAAAATAAAATCTTGGAACTAATTTGAAGATGCCAAGAAAGATCTTATAAAATTGTGTATTGAGGATGCGGTATTTCTCCTATTTGCAGTTTGTCACTCATTCATTCTTTTCCCTTACCCCTTTGTTTTGGTCATATTTATTAGGTAGCCATATTGACATTGACTTTTCATATTTGCCCTTTACCCAAAAGTATGAAAGCTCATGTAAATTTTTCAAACATTTTTGAAGGGGTAATTTAAGGTCAATGTTTTCAGCATTAACTCTGAATGTCCTTGTTTTTATTAAGTTAAGTCAGACCCTTAATACATAATTTAAATGTAGTTTTAACTGACTAGGAAATGTTATTTAAAATCCCCAAAATACACAGATCAAAGGACAGTAAAAATGCTTCCTATATTGGATTGAATAATACTTTAAATTAAAGGAAAGGAAAAATATGTCAAAACATTTGCCCCCTAATTATTCAAGTTCAATTTAATGCTAATCTGCTATAACTTCATGTAAATCCATAGTCTAAGATATAATACATTACAGAAACTACCTATTTGTAATAAAAATATCTATACGCCTTCAGAGGCGTTATAATTAATATGCACTTTGTTTATAGCTTGAACAGTGTGTTTTTCTTCCTTGGAATGAAGATCATTATTTTATTTCATCCAGTCCTGGAAAAACTTTAACAGGGTTTGCACCATTGTTTCTGTATAGAAACAACTAGAATTATTCTTTCACTCTATAATATTTTTTCTTATAATATTCTTCAATGGGCTGCCTGTATATAACACTGTAGCTCTTATATTATTTAATCCAAGGATTTTTCTATCACTACTTAACAATTACCTCTTACAAATTTCATCCTCAATTATAACTCAGGTCCATGTTTCTGAAGGTGGAATTCGCATCTCTAACTGGATATTCCCACTTGTCCTTTCATTGTACATCATTTTCTCCTTTTTCTGTTAATAGTAAAAATTTGTCTCCTAGTCACTCACACTTAAGCACTCAGTTATTTTGGACTCCTTTCACTGCCTGGCCCGTCACATGCAATCAATTTCTGAGTGCTCTTCATCCTACTTCCTCAATATCTCTAACATCTGTCCCTTTCTTTCTATTTCCACTGCCAACATTCTGGTTAATGCTCTCATGACTTTTATCCTAGGCTACTCTAATAGTTTTCTAATTAGTCTCTCACTACTTATCTTTTTTCACTCTCCTCCATACTATACACACTGTCAGAAAAGGTTCTCTTAAGGTTATTCTGAACAACTAACCACCATGCTCAAAAAATTCTAACAACTCCCATTGGAAGCCAACCAAGTACCATCTACTAACTTAGGCATTTAAGTTCTTCTGTATATAGTACCAAATTTCATTTTCTCTGAGTAATCAATATAAAACCTGTTATATAATTAATTTTTTGGAAAATAAGATATGTTACCTAATATTTTGCTTTTGATTATTTTATGCTTTCTCTCCAGATTAACCTTCTCTCCTTCCCATGAAGAAATAATAGCTATTCTTCAACATCCATCCCAAACTAACTTTATCCTGAGGTCTTTTACATCTGCCTATTCAAGCTATTTCAATATACTAGAATTTTAATTCTAAAAGGATCCTTTAGGAGCCAACATGGAGAATGGTTAGATCAACACTACAAAGTTGACGTAGATGAGACTAAAGCTTAGAAGTAATTTCTAGGAAAAAAAAAATCTGAGATATGTTACATACACATACTAATTCTCCACAATGAATGTAATCATTATGTGATATCAGGAACTGGGCACCCCCCCCAACCACCTTATTGAGGGTATGGTAAGGATAAGAATAAGACAAGACAAAGGTTTACTGTATAATGGGGACCTGGGGTAGTCAGAGCTCTTATCAGGCTAAGACCCTGATGCTCCGGACTTGCCACTATTTACTGATCACACCACATTGCAGGGTGCATAAAGGCAGATGCAGAGAACAGTGGGGCTAAGGCATTGATGTAAGTTAAGCTTGTAAAAGGAGGAATGATGCATTCCTGTGAAAGACAGGTCATGATTAATGAGTAACCTGTGTTTTCTTTAGCTACTATTTGTTCTGGGAGTCATAAGAGTCATGAAGTCCTTAGCTGTAGTATTATTTTTCCATCAGAGGTACCACAATGTCACCAACCATTGGGGCCTCAACCTGGACCATTGGCATAGAGAGTTCTATTTTCGTATTCAAGCCAAAGGCTCATCTAACAAGTCACATAGCTCTAGGACAGACTCACAATTTAATCAGTAGTGAATTCATAAGCCAATTCAATCATATTTATATCTTGCTCAGCATGCTTTCAATCTGGTCTAAGGCAATGTAGTGCAAACATGTACTGATAAAAATTTAAAATTAAAAGAAATAATATGTGAGAGTGAAATTGAAAAATACTGTTTGTGGATAATCATTCAGAACCAAAGAATAAGCTCAAACAAATGAGGCTGAATCAGCTATGGTCAATATCTGGCAGGCATTCTATGTATTTCTTTTTTAAAAATTATTTTATTGGTATATTTTAGGTATACAATATGTTTACATCATTGGGTGCTTGTACCTGTACATGATGAATCTTGGTTCTTATTTTTTTCCCCATTACCTGTGCACCCTTCACCCCCTCCACCCTTCCCTATTTACATAGATTTACTTTTTCTATGTCTATGGTGTATACAAGTCAATCTTTTGCTCGTGTGACTCTAGACTGAATCATAATTAATGTTAGTCTTTACATGAGAAACATCAAGGCAAATAGCTATCTCTAGGCTGGATGTTTCCTAATCCCAGATGATTTAGTCAACTTTGAACCTCAATTGTCTTTGGGCCTTAGTCGTTTTATGAAATACTTTTCCACTTTGTACTGTGCATCATTCATGTATTTCTCACATTTTCCCACATTGATCTTTAATAGAAAAGACTAAATGTCTGTAGTTACAGCCTCAAAATTTCTATATAAGAAAAAAGTACAGATAGCAAT
The DNA here is from genome assembly GCF_000247695.1 of Heterocephalus glaber. The sequence continues at coordinate 6,300,348 of NW_004624851.1, read as the reverse complement.
CTAATAAGAAAGGTGGGGTTGAGGGAAGAGCTGTAGGCTACAAAGTTACATTTACATATCACATATTACTCAGCCTGTGCATTGGTGATAGCTTGGCAAGTATTTCTGGAGGTTATGAAAAGGCACTAAAGCTCTCTTATGCCTTTCTTTTTCACTTGAACTGTATTTTACTCCTTATATAGTTTTACATACTTGGTAAAAATTAATCAGTAACTTCAACACTGTACATAGATCTGCTCACATACAATTACCTCCAGCTACCGTATTTGACCTGCTAGGTTTTCCTCTCCCTTTCTTCCTTTTTCTCTTTATTTTCTTTTCCTGTCAAAACAGAAATGGATTTTGGAGGTTCTGAAAGTAATTGGGGTAGAGTGTTTCAGGGTTCAGACAGAACTGACTTGGTATTCAACTTGGTCAGTAGCTGTGTACCTTTAAATAACTTAACCTCTTTGGCTTCCATTTTCTTTAATTAAATGTTTGCTAATACTTTTTTATTAAAATGTGTAGTGGAAAAAAGCAATGGCATATCAACAAAAATAAAACACCAATATGAAAATATTGTTTATGTTTCTGTATTGTTTAATGTAAATCCCTCCAAGTGTTCTGATAATTTACACATGTGGATGAGGTTGACTAAACTGGGAACATATTCAAAATAGGAATACTGCAGTCTCTGTAACTTTGGTATAGTTCATATTCCTTTGTAGTTTCAACAATGTAATTAGAAGTTACTCTTTGTTCTTGAACAAATTAAGAACCCTACTGTGATGAAATGACATAAAATCTCATTTCATTCATGTTAATATCACCAAAAAGCCTCAGCACTATTTATTAATGATTCTAGGCATGAAGGTGATATTGTTTTGATACTATTGCATGAGCTGTGCAGCTATAAAATTTTACTATCATAATGGGGCTTATCTCAATAAAAATGTGAGGAAATAATTTCACTGTCACTTGAACATCCTATTATCTTGGCCTCAAAATTTGGCACTATAATACACTATAATAATGTTATCATTTTACTCATTTACTTTCATAAGAAAAATAAAATTCAAAAAAGATTTTCTAGCAAAATAATGACTGGATAATTTTCTTTTTTTTGCAGATATTCTACATTTTACCTGCTGCTCAAGGTAAATATACATAGTGACTCTCTGCAGAAGGCTTTATGATAAAAAGATTTTCTTCAATAAGTATAGGGTTTATTTTTTGTGCATGTATTTATCTTAAAGAACAAAGAAAATGCATTGGGACACAGCAGTCTTGAGGGCTGACATAATTTATTTAATATTAGAAGCTCTGATCTTGCTACTCTGATTCTCTTATCTCAGCTCTCCTCTGGAGGTTCTGGCTGCTTTCTCAGGTTGATCTTTTTTTTTTTACTTAAATTCTTTTATTGGTAGATTTTAGGTATACAACACATTTACACTTCTCACTGGGAACTTGTACCTTTACATGATGAATTTTGGTTCTTATTTTTTCCCCATTCCTAGCCCTCCCTTCATGCCCTCCACCCTTCCCTATTTACAAAGACTTTATTTCCATTTTTTCCATTTCTCATCATTTTTCCTTTTCCTTCTTTCCTTTCCCCTGCATCTCCTACTACCCTACCCCTTTGGACCTTTTCTTCCTGTTTTGCATTATCGATTATTCATTCTAATCATTGGTACATTTTAGGTATACAATATAATGACATTAATCATTGGAAATTTGCACCTGCTTTTCCTCAGACAAAGGTCTACTATCTCGAATCTATAAAGAACTTAAAAAGATCAGACCTCCCAAATTTAAAGATCCAATCCGAAAATGGGCATCTGAAATGAACAGACATTTCTCAGACAAAGAAGTAGAAATAGCAAAGAAATACATGAAAAAAATGTTCAACATCACTGGTCATTCGAGAGATGCAAATGAAAACAATGCTGAGATTCTGCCTCACTCCAGAAAGAATGGCTGCTATCATGAAATCAACCAATAACAAATGCTGGCAGGGTTGTGGGGAAAGAGGAACCCTGCTCCACTGCTGGTGGGAGTGTAGACTGGTGCAAGCACTGTGGAAATCAGTATGGAGATACCTCAAAGAACTAGGACTGGAAGTCCCATTTGGCCCTGCTATTCCACTGCTGGGGATCTTCCCCAAAGAATTAAAAGAATCATACCACAGTGATATATGTGCAAACATGTTCATAGCAGCACAGTTTGTACTAGCTCAAACTTGGAAACAGCCCAAATGCCCATCAACTGGAGACTGGATAAAGAAAATGTGGTTTTTTAATAAAATGGAGTACTACTCAGCCATAAAAAATGAGAAATTAAACACACTTATAGGTAAATGGATGCACATTGAGGCAATACTCTTATGTGAAATAAATAGTACACACATGTATAAATACCAAATAGTTTCTCTGGTGTGAGAAAATGAAAGTGTAAATAAGGACTAAAACATATAATAGATAATGTGAAATAGGAAGAAAAGGGGCAAAGGGGAAGGAAGTGGGAGGGGGTAGGGAAAAGGAAAGAAGAGTAATATGAGAAAATGGAAAAATAGGAACAAAATCTTTGTAAATAGGGAGGGATGGAGTGGTTGAAGGGAGGGCTGGGCAAGGGTGAAAAATAAGAACCAAGAGAGACTATGTAAAGGTGCAAATCTCAGGTTGATCTTGAAATGACTACAGCAGCCTGGACTTCATTTCTAGTCCAGATTATTTTCAGAAGGAACAAAGTATGACTCCTTTTTTTCCCTTTGATTCAGGTTTTATTTTTAAATGTTTGTTATAAAAGTAATCCAAAGTAATATAGGCTTCTAGTGACCTGGATTAAAGAGAGTAGCAGGTATTGGTAAAAGAAGTGCACAAAGTCTTGAACAAATGAGAGATTTTGACTCCCAACATTGCCTCCTTAGAGAAGGAATATATGATTCACCCTCATATCCTGTTTAATATACTTTAAGGTAAATAATTTTGTTCATATGTACACACTCTCTGATGCTTTTTAAGACTACATTTTCCACTTCTGACTTTTTGAAAGAGTGTCACCCCTTGAAACAAATTGTAATATTCTCAAAGGATATCTGATTTTACATTTGTTGTGTGAGCAATATGGTAAAAAATGGGAATAAAACAGTATGTAGGGCACGGTTACTTCTGTGTAAATAGATTATTTTCAATATTTATTTATTTTCTTCTTTAAAAGAACTGTAATATTCTTCACATTCATCACAATTTTCTTCCAGTTATATACATGTTATAATCTTTATTCTGCCAATTACTACTAGCGTGACATGAATAAATTATATAAGCTTTCTGAGCCTCAGCTTCCTTATCTATATAATGGCCATAAGAATTCTAATTTACTAACTTGTTATTTATAAAATATTAATTTTCTCCCTTTATTATTCATGTTTTACTTTAGTCTTTGCATTAGTTACTTTTTCTCTCATTGCTGAGACAAAATACTCAACACCCAAAGTTAGAGAAGGGGTTTATTTGGTTTAGTTTGTAAAGGTTTCAGTGCATAATTGGCTGGCACCAAAGCAAGGAGGCATGACAGACAGGCATCACGGAGGAGAAACAGTTCATGGTGCCCACACGGTAGCAAAATCAACAAGAGACTTTAACAGCATCTTTCTCCTCCTTTTATCTTATTCAAACTACCAGGTTTTAGGGTGGTGGCAAACCAGTCACTCATTTGTAGTGGTTTAGTAATCACATGCCCTTAATCCTAGCACCACACAGTCTAGATTCAGCCATCTCAGAAAAAGCCCCACCTGTGACTGCATGAGGCTTTGTGGGGACATCAAGACACCAGCCATAACAGTCTTTAATCTTTTTTTCAAATAAGCCTTAAAATTAATGCAGGTAACTGAATATGTGCCAGCAGCATCAATACACAGGACAGTGTGTCACCAGATTTGTAAAGGTATCCTAAATGATTTGCTTTCTATTTTGGCTTGACCTCTCAACCTCTTATTACAAGTTCATTTACTAACTGGGCGTTTTAAAGAGAAAGTTGGCAGTTTTCTCATTTCTTCTCATTTGTTTTATATGCCTCAAAGCTATGCTCTCCTTAGTGTTTGTTATTTTACTGATGCAAAATACATCTCCCTATCAATTTAGATTTCAACATCTCAGTACAATATTTTAGTCTACTGCTTAATAACTAAACTAATTTTTACTTTGATACTGTCTTTTAAACTTCCCTATCTTTGATGAAACAAGAAGTCATATAGCAGTTTATTTTATAAAGTTGAAATAAAAATTCTTCAGATTAACTGTATTAATTACTTTTACACAGGTTTTCTTCAAGGGTAAGCCAGATAGACAAACAATATATTAGTTTGCTATACCATAGTTTAGAATATGTTCCTTACTTTGAACTGATTCAGAAGGAAGTATTTGAAATTTTCAACAAATAAAGAAAGAGATGAGGTGGCTAGAATTACAAATATCATGGTAACAATGATGTTAAGAATGTATTTTATTTTGTAAGGACTGTGAGTAGTGGATTATAGATCACTTCAAAAATGCTATAATGAAGCTTCACTGTATTTACTTAGAAGAATATCATTAGCACAGTAATTTTGTAAGATTAATATTTTGCTAAAGTATTTCAAAGGTAGAAAGGTAGGTAGAAATCTTGAAAATATAGGTGGAGGCAAAGACTTCATGAGCAAAACCCTGATCACACAGGAAATATTACAAAGAATTAACAACTGGGACCTCATCCTATTAAAAAGGATTCAGATAACTCTTGTAATTTTAAGAGAATTTGTTACCAAAATTACATCTTATGAAAAACACATATTAATATACCAGGCAAGATAAATATATTTTAATAAATAAGCATTATGTTAAAAATAAGTTGTATCTTATTTGAAACTGATATAATGAGTAATGGAGCATTTCAACATGTTGGAGTGAGTAATGAAGCCTTTCACCAACACCGATGATTCATGATGTCATTAAAATATACTTAATTTTTAAAAGAGACATTAAAATAATCAAAGACACTCATTCAGAGTGTGCAAGTACAAATTCTGAATTTTTTTCTGTGCTCTGGCAGAGCAAGAGACAGAAGCTGCTTGCACAAGTTGTTCATAGTATGCTAAAAGGAGCAGAGTCTGAATAATTTATTTTCTCTGTAGTTGCCCAATGTTGTAGTACAAAATGCTATACCTGATAAAACTAACACTTTATGACTAGACAGCTTACTGGTTTAATGTTAATTTTGAGTAGAATTTATAACATCATTTATTTTTCATTCTCTCTGTAGATTTGTTCTGGCTTTGTAAGACTGTTAACAATTTAATATAAGATTGGACTAATAAATCAAGAATGAACTCCTTCAGGAAGATACCTAGAAGGGGAGTAGATGGGTGAAATGAAATCTCTAATCCTAGTTTTTTGAGAAATCTCCACACTGATTTCCACAGTGTTTGCACCAATCTATACTCTTACCAACAGTGGAGAAGGGTTCATTTTTCCCCACAGTCCTCCTTGATAATAACCATTCTTTCTGGATTTAGAGGAAATCTCAGCATTGTTTTTATTTGCATCTTGTGAAAGATCACTCTTGAATATTATTATATATATATATTTTCCATTTGTACTTCTTTATTTGAGACATATGTATTCATCTCAGATGCCCATTTTGGGACTGGGTCTTTAAATTTGGGGATGTCTCATTTTTTTTCCAATTTTTTATATGTTTTAGATATTAGTCCTTTGTCTGAGGGAAAATTGGCTAAAATTTTTTCCCACTCTGTGCATTGTATTTTCACTCCATTGGTGATTTCTTTTTCTGTGCAAAAGCTTTTTAATAGAATGAGGTCCTTGTTGTTGATTCTTTGTAATATTTCCTGTGTGATTAGGGTTTTGCTCATGAAGTCTTTGCCTCCACCTATATTTTCAAGATTTCTATCTAATCTTTCTTTGAGCAGATTTATTGTTATCTATTTTAATATTGAGATTTTCTATCTATTTTGATTTTAATCTACTGCATGGTGAGAGAAATAGGTCTAGTTTTAGTCTTCAGCATGTGGAAAGCCATTTTTTCCAGCACCATTTATTAAAGAGACTATCTTTCTTACAGTGAACATGTTTGGCACTGTTCTCAAAGATAAAGTGGCTGAATGTATTTGGGGTTGTTTCTGCATCTGCTAATCTGTTCCATTGATCTTCAGGTCTTTTTTTTTTTTTTTGAAAGTACCATGCTAGATTTTTTTTTTTTATCATAGTAGCTCTGTGGTATAATTTTCAGTCGGGGACTGTGGTGCCCCTTACCTTGCCTTTGTTGCCCAAAATTGTTTTTGCTATTCTAGGTCTCTTTTGTTTCCAGGTGAATTTTAGGAATGTTTTCTCTAGTTCTTTGAGGTATGCTAATGGTATTTTGATTGGGATTGTTTTAATCTGTTTAAAAATTTTAGGTATATGGCCATTTTCACTATGTTGGTTCTTCCTACCCAAGACCAAGAAATGTCTTTCCATTTCCTGATATCCTCTTTGATCTTTTTCAGAGTAATGTAGTTTGTCATGTAAAGGTCTTTTATTTCCTTTGTTAAGCTAATTTCTATGTACTTCATTTTTTGGTCATGCCACAGCAATATATGCACAGCCATGTTTATAGCAGCACAGTTTGTAATAGCTAAATCTTAGAAACAACACAAATGGCCATCAATTGATAAATGGATAGAAAAGATATGGTTCTTTCATACAATGGAGTACTACTCAGCCATAAAGAAGGATAAACTGGAGACATTTCTGGGTAAATGGATGAACCTTGAGACCATACTCTTAAATGAAATAAATTGCACCTATATGGGTAAATATCACATTGTCTCTCTGCTGTGTGAAACTGAAAATGTAAATAAGGACCAAAATACTTAATAGATATTGTGAAATAGGAAAAAAAAAATTCAAAAGGAAAGAGGAACTAAAGAATGGGGAGAGGAAAAGTAAGGAAGGGAAGAGAAAAAAAACTAGAAAAGAAGGGTAAAATGCAAGCAAAGCTTTGTAAATAAGGAAGGGAAGAGGGGCTGAAGGGAGGGGAGAGGAATGGGAAAAAAGAATCAAGATATATCATATATAGGTTAAATTCTCTGTGATGAACATGATCATTTTGTATACTAAATTGTATCAATAAGCTTGATAGAAATAAATCAAGAATGAAAATTGGCAAGCTAACGTTATTGTCAAATAACAGTATATAATTTCCATTTCATTCATAAGGATAATAAGGTACAAGTCTTTGTTTTTTATCATCAAATTTTCTTTTTTTTTACAAGATCAATATTTTTACTACTTTAGGAACTGTTTCTAATCTTTTGTTACTAGTTTTCTATGGATATTTTTATATCTTTCCTGAACATATTTGTGACATTTATTTTAATGTTGCTGATGGGTATGTTTTTACACTAATATTAGATTGCAAAATTAGAGTACTACTGATATAACCCAATTACTTTCTGAATCACTTTCTTGAATCAGAGTTGAGCAAAATATAAGACCCCACCATGTCAGTAGGTTCAGGAAAATTGAAAAAGTATGTCCAAAGATGGCATATTCTAATCACCTAATGTGTTAGTTAATTTTCCATTACCGGGACAAAACACAATCTAAAGGAAGAGAAAATAAATTTGACTCATATTTTAAGAGAAATCAATCCATGGTCAGCTGACTCCAAAACAGAAGCTTCATAGTGGAAAGGTATGGTGAAGCAAAACTGCTTAGTTCGTGGCTAGTAGGAATCAGGGAAGACGAATAGTGCTAGAAAGGAAGAGGAGAGAGGAACAGATATATACCACAAGGCCACACCTCTAAGATCCACCCAGACACACCCAAAAGTCTGCACCATCAATCACCTTGGCAGATCCCAAAGCCCATCAAGTTGACACTTCACAGTAACTACCACATCACAGTCGTTCTCAGTTTCAAATCCAAACACATCTCATTAGACCATACTTAAAATTAAAACTTTTCAATTCAAGCACACAGAATTCAACTGAATTCCATACAACCAAAATTCAGCAAAACCCTTAAGTCTTCACAATTACTGCATTTTTCATAAGTCCAAGTCCAAGTCTCTTCTGAGATTACAGAAAAATTATTAGCTGTGTACCTCTATAAAAACCAAAAATAAGTTACATAATCCTAAGGAACAATGGCACAGTAAAAGCATTCTCATTCCAAAAGGAAGGAACAAGGGAATAGAAAATATTAGGACCAATGCAAGACCAAAATCCAGCAAGGCAAACATTAATTCCTGTAGTTCCACAACTGGTATCCAGGACAAATGGTAGTAAAATGTGAGTTTCAAAGGATCTATGTGTCCATACACCTTTGGCCTTGTAGGTTGCAGCCCACACAGCCTCTCTCTTGGACTAACTCCATTCGTGGCCTACAGCTCTCCTCAGCAGAAGCTCTATGTTCCTGGCATCTCTGACTTCCTGGGGTGTCCACTACACTTTTGGCTTCATTCCCATAGCTTCATTCAACACCCTCTCAGAGTCTCCTTGCTTAACCTAATATGTCTTCTTTGAAATATAGGTGAAAGCCTTCTTGATTGTTATGGCTTGTGTCTATATGTCCCCCAAAGCCTTTGTGGTCATAGGTGGTATTTTTCAGAGGAGGCTTGATCTAGAGTGTGTGATGCTGGGATTAGGGTGTGTGATTAATAAATTGGTCCACTGATTGGTTTGGCATATTTCTGGGTAGAATTAAGGGTGCCCAACCCTGGGTGTGAATGCTATACACCCTAAGTGTGGGTAGCCTGGATAAAAATATAAGGGACAGAAAGAGGGCTAGTGTGGTCATTTCTAGCTTGCTTGCTTGGTGTTTTCTGCCTTCTGCCTTCTGCTCACCAAGAACAGTTTCTTCTCTGTGATTTCCCTTTTTCTTGCCACTCTGCCTTGGAGCCAGTTGATTATGGACTAAAAATTCTACAATCTGCAATCTTAAATAAACATTTCCTTCTTAAACTCTGAGTGTTGTATATTTTATCTCAGCAATGAGAAAAGAAATTAAGACACTGATATTGCAATTCTTGCACCCTGAATGACATCAAATTCTTGCATCTTGCATGACAGCATATTCTTGCAACCTGCATCAGCATCACATGGAGGATCCCAAGGTCTGCTGTCGGCAGGAGCATTAGCCAAGCACTCTTAGATCATGGGAGCAACAGCCTCTGAGTGCCTGAACAGACTATTAGAGTGAAATAAATTACAGAGTATCAATTCACTAGGAGTCCCTTCTGGAACAGCCGTGTCAGGAACTCTTTTCTCAAATGGAAGTTTTACACTTTTGCACCCTTGAGCCTGTGATGGGTAGCATCATGCTAATTCTTGCGATGCCCTCAAGGCATTTTTTTCTTGTCCCTGTACAAAGTATTTAGTTTATTTCTGATGGCAATAATCTTTTCAGCAACCATATCTCTGGGCTCCAAAGTCACAAATGGTTTCTTCTGAGTAAATTTTTTTTTTGGCAGGGGAAAGTGCAAATGCAGCCCCCCACTACTACAAATTATACAGTCGAGTTTCCCACATTTGGGGAAATTGCAGGAGTCAGCACATCCAGAGTGCAATAGATAAGCCTCGCCCTGGGAAAAACACCTTCGTGATCATGGTATCTCCCTTGCCAGTATTTCTGAGTAAAATTTAAGTTCTTCAAACATCTGCCTTTTATCTCCCATTCTCACTGTAAATCTGGCTAAAAGCTGTCAGCAGTATCCATGCTATAGCCTGAATATTGAGTTATTGTGAAATTTCCTCTACCAGATTAATGTATTTACCATCCTTAATCTCAGTCTCTCATAAAGTCTCAAGACAAACTCAAAAGGTAGAGAAATTTCTGCCTGAGCGCAATTCACATGGCCTCTACTCCAATTTCCAATGGAGTCCTTATTTCCAACTGAAACTTTCTAAATATGATATTTACTGTCTATGTTCCTGTCAGCATTCTGGTCCTCTGAGCTCCTACAAGAATCACCCATGAAACTGCTTATAGCATTGTATAGTGTCTCTAGCTTGCATCCCCAAACCTTTCCAAACTCTTCCCACAAACAAGTTCCAAAGGCTTCTAAACAACATAGTAGGGTACTGTCACACCAATGACTGCACTTTTTTTTTCACAATTTTCTGTATCATTTAGTTTTCCATCACTGGATTAAGATATCCAACACCAACACCTTAAAGGAGGAAAAATTTAATTTGGTGTATACCTTAATGGGACTCAGTTCATGATTAGTTTGCTTCAAGACAAAAACTTCACTGAGGAAGTATGTGGAGGAGAAAAGTACTTAGTTGATGGAGGCTAAGAAACAGAGGAGTGGAACAGTGCTAGAGTTGAAGGGGCCAGGATATTAATCATAGAGCCTAATGTCATACTTCCACAGTCCACTCAGACAAACACAAATATGCAGTCCATGAATCACCTGCATGGATTCCAAAGCCAAATCAATTTGGCATTCTACTCTAACTGCCCCACTTAGCTTTTTAATTATTTTTAATCTCCTCAAGATTCAACAAAGGTATAGTTGAGCTTCCACAGTTCATAAAATTTCAGCTGTAAAAACTATTTACCAAAAATCATTCAAAATATTTTAGTTATCAAAATCTAGTTGCTTCAGCACTGAAAGCTACTGAAGCCCCAAGTAAGAAAGTTTCATTTCTGGAATTTTGGAACCAATCTAATTATGTCCATTTTACAGTTGACAATTCAACTTCACGATTTCATCTATCCCTTGAAATTCTGTCAAATTCAAATTGACATACACTCAACATTCAACTTGGAGGTCACTAGGGTGTGCAGGTGGAAATCGATATGACTTCAACAGCATTAAAGAAAATGTAATGGTTGTCTAACGAAAAAAATTAAAAAGGACTGAGTTTCTCATAGGGTTAAAAATATGTATGTAAGGTTAAAAAACATAGTCATCAACCAAGATTCTGAAAGATAGTTGTTTTGTGGCATATTTAAGGGGATTTTTTTCTTAATTTTGCTTTTGCAAAAAGATCAGTAGGATTTGTTCTTTCTCATGTTTATCAGTTTCCTATAATTGTGCATATTTTGGTCCTCCTGCATACAGATAGCTACATACTTATTAATGATCCTCTAATAATGATTTTCAAATATTTTAAATTCATGTTTTTACTATTATTTTCAGTTATCTAAAACCTTGAATCAAAGTAATATACTCAAATTGCTCAGTGTGAAAATCATCACTAATTACTAGTTTTTATGATTACTAATTTTTAATATGGTCAATAATTCCTTCAAACTAAATCTCTGTCACTAGTTTAAACTTATTATTTGTGTCAATACTGCACTTTCACAAAGAATCTATTTGTCATAAATCAACTAATGAGTATTAAAATTTTTAACTTTATGTTAAAATCATTTATCTAGTCATATAAATATGAACATTTATAAGAGCTTTTCTATTTCAAGTGGCATTGTTTAGAGATTTTTAATTAACCTGGCTGATAGATACTCTTAAAAAATCTGTATCTTAAAATTAATGCTTTCTTGAGTTCAATAGCAACTCAAGATCAAATAAGACAATTTCAGTGAATGACACAGGGAATATTTAGTTTTCATACTAACATGTTTGGTGACAAGACTCTCAATTATTCTTACCATCTTACCAAATTACTGCATCCTAAGTCTGACTGGAATTTGCCCACCATTGCGAAATTATTTGTTGACTCATGTTTCATACCCCATGCTTGTTAATACTACAATAGACAGGAAGAATATCTGAATGATTAATATGTACTCATTTTGTTTTTCCTGTATGAGTTTTATTGTTCCTTCTGTTTTTGACTGAGCAAGATTTATCATCATCTATACTGTCCTTCAATGTCAGCAACATAATGACTATTGAGAAATACAGCTTTACATCTGCATGGAGGTATCCACTCAACTTTAGGCAAGATGAATCTGAATAATATAATATGCCCTCAAATTTTGTGCTACTTTTTTACTTCTATCTGTGCAAATGAGAAATTAAAAGTTAGGTTCTATTCAAAGAAGTGTTTCTGGGAGTGTTCCATTATCAGTCAGCAATTGGTTTACGAAAAAATATGTGAAAACATGTCTTGACATCTGTTGTAGCTCTGACCCCTATCTTCCTATTATAAATTTTGATTATCCCAAAAGGAATTAATTTGAATGTACTGATGGTCAAATCAGAAGGAAAATGGAGAACATTTGATATATGTGTCTCTCTCTCATAAAATGGCTTCGGTTTTTTTTTTTTTTAAATGTTGTGTTATGCAGTGGATGCCTTTTAGAGGTGCACTGATCTAAAGGGACAGGGAAAGAGGAGCAATGAGATCATCACCCTCTCCCAGGAACAAAGGTCGTACCTTTGAGATTCCATTATACCCTTGAAGTCAGGCTGATAATTCTGTCCCATACAGAGGTGTTTGCTAGTTTTCACTGATGTTTTTCTAATGCAATAAACTCATTTCTGCCTGCTCCTGCTGCAAAAAATGTTGTGTTAGTACGTTTGCAGTACATAATGTTTACATTCCTTTTGAGGAGTTGGTACATGTGCATAACACATCTTAATTTCTTTATTTATACCCTTTCTCTCCCCTCTCTTCTCTTTCCCTTCATCTCTTAATCTCTTTCCTATTTGAGAAAAATCTATCTCCCTACTTCCTGTAATCAACGTTTAATTTTTCTCTTTATATTTTGGGTTTCTCATATAAGAGAAACTATGTGATATTTAAGATTGCGGGTCTAATTTATTTCAGTTAATATTATACTCTCAAAGTGCATCCATTTTCCTACAAATGACTAAAGTTTATCTTACTTTATGTCAGAATAATACTCCATTGTGTGTAAGTACCCAATTTTCTTTATCCTTTCATCTGTTGATGAAAATTTAGGCTACTTCCAAGAATTAGCTGTTATAAATTGTGCTGCTATAAACATCACTCTGCATGGATCATGTTAATATGAAAACACCTAAAAAGGGAATACTTGGGTCAAATGGAGTTTCTAGTTTTAGTTTTGTGAGGAAAGTCCATAATGATTTCCATAGCGACCACAGTAGTTAACATTCCCACCCACAATGTACAAGGGTTCCTTTTCCCATACAAACTTGCCATTATTTTCCTAATTGAGTTCTTTATTATGGTCATTCTTTTTGGAACAAAATGGAATCTCAGTATATCTTCATTTGTATTTCTCTAACATCCAGTGATATTGAACATTCCTTCATGTATTTATTAGCCATTTTTATTTTTGCTTTTCATTTCACTTGGCCAATTTTTTTGATTGGCTATTTACTGTGGGTGTTCTACTTTTTTGAGTTCTGTATGTATTTGAGATATTAGTATTCTGTAATAAGAATAGATGGAAAAGTTCCCTCCCATGCTCAACTTGCCCATCCAGCCCGCGACCGGGCAGCAATCCTTTGGATCCCCGCACCCCCCACCAACCCCCCCACCCCCCCTCCCCTGCTCCTCTGGCCTCTTGGCTGCACTGACATCTGGTTCTACACTACAAAGACACAGAGGGCACTGGACCACCAGTCCACTGTACTGGGTAAGTCAGAGCTATCATCACCTCCCATCAGAATCGGGACTATCTTCAGGGGAAGGGCAGCTGGAACCTGCAGTACAACCCTGCAGAGTTCAACCCTACAGGAGGACAGGGAGCTCAACTTGGGACTTGCAGCCAGAAATCTGCTCAAATCTCATGGGTCTGTGACTGGCTTACTGAGACCCATTGACTTATATCTGCACACTGCTACCCACATTGTCTATTGTGACAACAGAGACATACCCTGAAAGAGGCCCTTCATTTTTATTTTTATTTTTTATTTCTAAAATTAGTGTTATTGCTTTGTTTCTTTTTCCCATTTTCCTTTTGCTCCCCTCTTTAATTTTTTTCCTCTCCTACTCTTTGCAAATTTTTCTTTTTCTCTCCTTTATTTCTTCCTTTTCTCTTTCCTTACTCTCTCTCTTACACTCACTCTCTTGCTGTCCCATATTGTTCATCTCCCTTTTTGTCCCTGTTCTGGCCCTCATTCAGAGTTCTTTATTTTTCTATTATTCTCTTTTTCCTTCTCGCCTGTGTCCTCTGGCCTCACTGCTAACCTTGCCCTATCCTTCTACCTATCTGTCCCTCCCTCCCCAACTCCTTCTAACTCCCCATCCCAAAGGGTAAAGTGGTATATTGAAGAGTTACTCACTATAATCATGAGTTGGGTTTGTCCTTGACCATGATTTAATTCACACAGTTAAAGGTGATAGATTAATAACTACCACAAAATGTCATTTTCTAAGATGTACTTGATGCAATGGTGTTGCTGATTGTATCACTTAGGCTAAGGTGCTGTTATTGATCTAGTCAGTGATCCTTCATAGTATAATGAAAATGAGATAGCCTCAGAGTCATTAGGGACTCAAAACTTAAAGACCAGCTATATTTGGAAGTCACCTCTGAGAAGTAAACATCCCATAAGTGTTCTCATTATAAGCAACAAAGATACTTACAATAAGCAATTCCAAAGTACCAACCCAGGAGTTAAACCAAGGACAGTACCAAAAACATATATGAGAAGACACTTAAGCAAGGCACAAACTCAGACTTCCACCCCACCAAGGGTCCCTGGGGGAAATGAGGTGGAAAAGTCTGATAACCAACCACATGATCACCCTGAAGTGATAGCACAGGAAGTAACAAAACAGATGAGTGAGGCTCTAGAAAAATTCAAAGCAGAAATAATCTCCCAGATATCTACAGAGATGGTGAGCAGAGAGAAGACATGATTAGAAGCTCTAG
>NW_004624851.1:6252501-6282241 GCF_000247695.1 Heterocephalus glaber | reverse complement strand
TCCTGGGTAGGAAGAACCAATATAGTGAAAATGGCCATACTTCCAAAACTACTATATAGATTCAATGCAATGCCAATTGAAATTCCAACAACATACTTCACAGAACTAGAGAAAACAATTCAAAAATTCATTTGGAACCAGAAGAGATCTAGAGTAGCAAAAGCAATTCTAAGTAACAGAGACATGGCTGGGGGTATCACTATCTCCAAATTGAAACTATACTACAAAGCTACTATGATAAAAACAGCATGGTACTGGCAAAAGAACAGACCTGAGGATCAGTGGAATAGATTAGAAGACGCAGAAACAACTCCAGACATACTCAGCCACCTCATCTTTGACAAAGGGGCCAACCACCATCATTGAAGGAAAGACAGCTTATTTAATAAATGGTGTTGGAAAAACTGGATTTCAACCTGCCAAAGATTAAAATGAGACCCATACCTATCACCATGCACTAAACTAAAATCAAAGTGAATTAAAGATCTAAATTTTAAAACAGCAACACTAAACTTGCTGGAAGATAAGTTAGGTAGAACTCTGGAAGTCATTGGCATAGGAAAAGACATCATGAACAAACCTCAGTAGCACAGGAACTAGCAGAAAGAATCAACAACTGGGATCTCATCATATTAAAAAGCTTCAGCACTGCAAGAGAAACCACCAACAGACCCAATAGACACTCTACAATGTGGGAAAAAATTTTTAGAAGCTGTACATCAGACAAAGGACTACTATCTAGAATATACAAAGTATTAAAAAATCAGGCCCCCCAAATTCAAAGACCCAATTCAAACATGGGCTTCTGAAATGAACAGACATTTTTCAGACAAAGAAATGAAAGCAGCAAATAAATATATGATAAAATGTTCAACATCACTAGTCATTCGAGAGATGCAGATGAAAACAACACTGAGATTCCACCTCACCCCACAAAGAAAGGCTGCTATCAAGAAATCAACCAATAACAAATGCTGGTGGGGGTGTGGGGAGAAAGGAACCCTTCTCCATTGCTGGTGGGAGTGTAGACTGGTGCGACCACTGTGGAAATCAGTATGGAGATACCTCAAAGGTTTAGGACTAGAGGTCCCATTTGACCCAGCTATTCCCCTGCTGGTATGTTCCCAAGAGAATTAAAAGAATCATACCACAGCGATATATGTGCATCCATGTTTATAGCAGCACAGTTTGTAATAGCTAAAACTTGGAAGCAGCCCAAGTGCCCATCAATTGGAAACTGGATATAGAAGATGTGGGTTTTTTTATAAAATGGAGTACTACTCAGCCATAAAGAATGAAAAACTAGAGTCATTTATAACTAAATGAATGCATATAGAGGCCATACTCTTAAGTGAAATAAACAGGACACACATGTGTAAATGTCAAGATAGTTTCACTAGTGTGAGAAACCCATAGTGTAAACAAGGGTTAAAATGTTTAAAATGAATATTGAATAATTGGAAATAGGAAAAGAGGTCCAAAGATGAAGGGGTAAAGGGAGGGGAAGAGGAAAGGAAAGGTGGGAAAGGAAAAAACTACAATAAAAGAAAAAAAATGGAAATGATGTCTGTGCAAATAGGGAAGGGTGGAGGGGGTAAAGGGTGCACAAGTAATGGGGAAAAAAATAAGAACCAAGATGCATCATGTACAGGTACAAACACCCAATGATAAATGTAAATGAATTGTATACCTAAAATGTACCAATAAAAGAACTTAAGAAAAAAATAGATGGAAACTATACAGACTGCCTTTTCACTCTGTTGGTTGTTTCTTTTGCTGTTCCAAATTTTTAAAATCTGATATGATTCCTTTTGTTGATACTTGGTATTATTTCCTGTGCAACCAGATTTCTCTTCAGAAAATCCTTGTATACAAATATGACTTCAAGAGTTTTATCTCTTCTTCTTCTAGCAGGTTAAGAGTTTCTGTTTTGCCATCTGATTCTTTGATCCATTTTTATTTTAGTTTAGTATATGGTGATACAGGTCTAGATTCAATCTTCTGCATATTGATAGCGAGTTTTGCCAGCACTATTTATTAAAGAGACTATATTTCCTCTAGTGTATTTTTGGGGGGTCCCTTTGACAAAAATCAAATAGTTGAATGTGCTTGGGGTTGTTTCTGCATCCTCTGTTTGGTTCTATTGATTCCCATGTCTGGTTTTGTGTCAATATCCTACTGTTTTATATCAGAGTAGCTTTGTAATAATAACTTCATATCTGGGATTGTGATGCATCCCACTTTGCTCTTGTTACCCAGGATTGCTTTTACTATTCTGAGTCTGTTCTAGTTTTGTATGAATTTAAAGATTATTTACTCCTAAAATGATTTCATTTTAAAGACTGGTTTAAGGTAGAAAAGACTCTCATGAGTGAAGTTCAACTATAGATTTCTGTCCAAAGAAAAAAAAGAAAATACTTTTAATTTTATTTGCAACATGTATTCCAGACATTTTCATCTGCAATAAATTGAGGTTAAGTATTTAAGGAAATGTAAAGACTAATAATTTTTCATCTGATGCTGCACTTTAAGATGAACATCAAAAAATGTTACATAGCCACGAAAAGTAATTTTGTGGGTAAAATATCCAATGTCACTTTAAGACTTGCAGTGCCATGCCTATTTCATGCAAATAAATTTTAACTTTTCAATAAATAGTAAACTATTTAAACTGATACTGAAGCACATTGGTCAACCTAATAAGGTATAAAACCTGGTCACTAAAGTCACTAAGCATATATGAGCTTGTGCTCTAGGTAACAGATTCAGTGTTTCACTATTACTGTATAATTCCTACAGCCTTTTCTGTAACCTGGCCTCAGTAATTGGTAGTTTCTGATTCATGATTTAATAGTTTTCAGGAAAAAAATCTGTGAACAAATGCCACCTACTATACAACAGTATTTCAATTGCACTTATTTCTACAACAGAGTTTCCTAGGTGGCCATGTAATCACAAGGTACTGAATAAAGGTCCTTTTAAGGTACCTTGAAAAGGGGACAACAGTTATGTTGCATTGCTTCCATCTTGAATTGGCTGGAATAACATATGTAATGTACATCATAAATACCTTTTCAATATTATTAGGACAAGATATCAATATTTATCTTTCTTTCTATTTATTTCTATTAAATGCATGGTGTGGGCTTTGATTTATATCCCTAGATGATTTGTGATCGGAGAATTTTTTAAAATGTATATATAAGCATTTTTTTACTATTACTTAAGAAGATTTTTAATCTATAGAACTAATATACCTAAGGAATCTGAACAATTACTCTGATCAATACTGAAATATTTAGATTTTGACAATTAAAGAAACAGGTTCAAAATGCAGTAATGATTAAATTAATTTCTCCATTTTATACATCACTTATTAGAATTAGATAATTAATTTTTCTTTTAATTCTTGAGTGCTTGCTCAAAGATTGGAGCAGAGAAGTTCAGCTAACTTGGATACCCTTTACTCATGAATGTTCTCTAAATTAAGAATTTTTAAAAGCTATATTTTCTAAATTCTTTTAAGGTAAATCATGAAACATGAATTAACATATTTTTACTACCAAGTTAGCTTCTCTTTAATTAATCACAGACATGATTTTTTTTCTTAAACAAAGTACAATTTTATCTCATTCATGAACTTAATTCATTCCACAATTCTGGGGATGATAGCCATGTTTGTGTTCATGAGAGGAAGATAACTGAGATCTTGTTCTTCACCCAATGAGGAGTTCATGAACAGAAGCAAAATTCTGACAAACACTTCTGTTTGTAGACCAAATTGTTAATGAGCAGAAGTGTTCTTGAACTGAGGTATTACTGTAATTTAAAACACATTGTACCTCCATGGAAGGACATAAAATATCCCGGAGTAAGAATATTCTAGAAAAATGTTGATTTGATCATCTGAATTCAGAGTTAAATTAAAATATATTCCTATGAAGCTGAGAAATCCCAGAACAACAGGAGTAGAGTGGTGGGAATTATGAGTTAAGACATTTTCTACACTTAATACTATTATATAGCCTCTCTTAACACATAATCTACAAAACCACGTGGCTTTTAGTACACACATAGTTCATGAATAAATGAGAAAAATACATATGAGTTGTATTTACAATTATAAATGTGGCACATATTTACATAATAAATGATTCATCAGCCTTACCCTTTTTCCAAAGCAGTTATTGTATATACTAGCCATCTAGGTGGTATGTGTAAGTCATGTTGGTATTTGCTTTCAAAATAATCTTTTCCCTTTTAAAGAGACATCAGCTAGTCAGTCTACTTATCCAAAAGGCACTTTTTGCATTTTATACATGACTTTAACCCCCTAAATAGTGTTTGAAATTTATAGAAATCTTCCCCAGGGTTCCAGTTAATATTTGTCTTGGTCAGGAGATCTGGACCTTTTCCCTTTGGAGTCACTGCTGATAATCCTGATATGGAACTCTCACTTCATTAGCATTGAAAAGGGCACTATTATCCCACTTTGTGGGAAACAAGAGAAAGCAAATTTAGACTCTCTAGAGAAATAGGAAATTCTGCCCTTATCACAAAAAAATGAATTTCTATTCTCATGCACTCTTGTCACATTGGAAAGTATAATAATCATAAATACAAAATGTGAAGAATCTTAGTACTACATCTTTAAAAATAGTTTTGATTGGTTTGATATATATCCAAGAAATAGATTTGAAATAGTAGGAAAAGTGTTAGCAAAGAAACAGGCAAGATTATGAATGCAGAAGATAATGAGAATGGAAAACAGTACCCTGGATATGATAAATAATGCACAGTCCAGGGACTACTTAACATAATAGTTATTACTG
Organism: Heterocephalus glaber; assembly: GCF_000247695.1. The sequence continues at coordinate 6,277,409 of NW_004624851.1, read as the reverse complement.
CTATTATTACTAAAGGCTAGCTTTTATATTGTGCTTATATATCATATTCTCATTTTAAATGCTGTAGGTGTTTTAACTACTTCAATCATCACAATAATCTATTAACAACATATTAGAGATGAGGAAATTAAGACCATGAAAGATTGAACTAGAAAGTAACATAATTAGAATTTAAATTCAAGCAAGGAAGTCCAAGGTTGTACTTGATTTAAGTCCCACATTTGCCACTTAGTATCATCATGCCTTAAATTCTATCACTGAAACACTCTAGCCCTCAGTTCCTTCAACAAGTAAATGAAGGTAAATAATGCACAGTATGCATGATATTTATAGGCTAATAATTGTAAATAGTAATAACAAGTGATATCTTTTGAGCATCTGCTTTATGACAGTTAGCCTTAGAAATGTGGCTAAAGTTGCTTTGTAGTCAGGTTCATTATTTAATTGTTAAGCGGTATTGAGAAAGTATTTTGCATAACTGGTCCTAAGTTTCCTCATCTGTAAAATGGAGATATTTTCACATATTCAAATAAAAGATGGTAATATCTATTTAATTTATTTTGTTTATTACAAAGTGTTACACCCAGTGAGAGAGAACCAACCAGAGACCGATATTAAATCCACACAAGAGTTTATTACTGGCCGGGACCCGAGCCAAGCATTGGACTTGAGCCTCGACTGGGGGTTGACAAACATGTTTTGATTAATTGTTGTTTCTAAGAGACTCTCTAAGGGGAGGAGGTTTCTAAGCTTCCTCCTTCTGAGTTCATCTAAAGGGCAGGCAGGTGGATCAAGCAGCAATATGGGGTCTGTCTTGTTAACAAGGGTCCTTCACAAAGACTAAATAAAATGATAAGTATTTAGAATGAAGTCTGGCATGTAATAAGTGCTTAAAAATAATAATATGTGAGAAAGTTTAATCAGCAAGAAACTTCTCAGAATATTGTAAATAAAAAAGACATGAACATACTATCACATCAAGCCAAGTATCACATCATACTATCACATCTTACTGACATGGGAAGGTAAAGAATTTGAATAGTGACTACATGCTTTATATGCTTGCTTGAGAGAGAGGATCAAAGAAAAAAACATAGTGTATATTCCATGTTGCTGTGACTTGAGTAGCTCTGCTAAATTGAAGAGTCAAACATGATCAGTATTACAGACTGCATTGCCCAAATTGTTCAGGTTCAAACTTTATTGGTCACTACAGCCACAAAGGAGACAAAAGCCTTCAGAACAGTAACAATGTAAGCCTCAAATAAAGGTTGAAAGATCTTATAAGTTTAAACAAAAAGTTTGCCTATTTTATTCCAAGAAATACTCATTGAATAAAGGTATGTTTAAGAATTGTACAGTATGTTAACATGAATTTTATTACTGCAGGATGAAGTTGTTAAACTAATCAATAATGATGATTGTGTAACTTGGAAAAGCTGTGAAAAAATAATTGAAGTGTAATACCTGAAATAGGTGAACTTTATGACACATAAAATGTACTTCAATAAGAATGTTAAGAAATATTTAAACTGAGTTGTTAAAATTGAAATCTACTCCTTGTATAATACTTGAAGGAGAGTAGAGAACTGAAATCCATTAAGCACTTTATCTGGGCCACTTTGCCACATATTTTACCTTATGTTGCCCCACTTTTTTCGTGTAAAATTTTTATTCAATGTAGTATATTTAAAATACTGTTATTTTAACATGTTCAAAAAATTTACTTGTGAGACATTTTACTTTCTTTTCTTCCTTTCACCAATTCTTTAAAATCCAGTGTGTACACTCCTCTTACAGCATATGTCAACTTGAGATTCCCACATTTCAAATGCTCAATAGCAACAATGGCCATGGGTCACTCAGTGGACAGCACAGACCTCAAATGTTTACATCTCACCAAGTTAACTCATCTTGCTGGCAGTAGCTCAAATATTAATACTTCAGAGAAAATTTCTGCAAGCCAACCCCAAAACTAGGTCTCATTGTATCTTTTTTATAACTCTCCGTACTCTGTTCAGAACACTTACTATAGACTGTAACTGGTGAAGGTTTCTGTCCCCTTGAGCTACTATAATAAAATACATTAGACCATGTGATTTATAAATAATGGAAATTTATCACTTATTTTTCTGGAGGCTGGAAAATCCATGATCAAGACACTAACAGATCTGCTGTTTGGTGAGAGATGGCTATGTTTCCCCACAGGCTGGAAGGTATAAATGAGCTCCCTTGGGCTTTTTTTTTAAAGGCACTAATCCCATTCAAAAGAGCTCTGCCTTCAGGAGCCTTAAGTCCCACCTTCTTTTCTACCTCTCAATGCTATTACTCAGGGATTAGGCTTCAATATGTGTGAATTTTGGGGAGACAAAAACATCAGAACAGAGTGGTATTCACATATGATTTGATAAGCAGACATGCTCCCTGCCTGATGGTAGATCACATGATGGTGGAGATCAGGCCTCTGTACCGCTTCTAGTTCCCAATCCCTGATATAGTGCCTGATCTACAGCAGACACTTTGGAACTTTTTACATTTTCCAGTCAATGCATTAAGTAACTTCATTCTTTCCTATTACTCTGTATTTTTCTCTACTGTGTTGTTTTTATTTACATGTTCTGCTGCCATGGAACTTCAGTTTACTCTTACCTTAGTATGTTTTCAGACTCAGTTTCCAAGCCAAATCACCTGCTTATTCATATTTCCTATATAAAATTCCCTAGAAAGAGCATTTGATTGGTTTACATCAGTATTTTTCTAATTTTGCCAAGATGAAGTATAATAAGGGACCAAAGTATAAATACCAGCTCCTAGTCCATTCCCATCTGAATGGATTCAACAGGTGAGGGTGGGGGCTAGGACTCTGAATTTTACCAATTAGACCAGGTAAGTATGGAAACCTCTGGATAGTCTTTTCAAGAATTCTCAGCCTGTGGGTGGTTGTTTTGATGAGAAGGTCCAGCTCTTATCTGATGAAGTTAATGGTTCTGGGGAGAAGAACAAAATCTGGCTGCCCAAGGAGCCTTAAATTCCAGTTGTAGCACAACTAATACTTCCACAGCAAAGCTTGCTGGCCCTGTTTTACAGGTTTTACACCATTTTCATCTCATCCCTGTGATGACTCTTCTTTCACGTTCCATGAGCAACAAGCATCCCTCACAGGGTACAGGGCTTTCAGAGGCAGAGGGCTTCTCCATACCCAGAAGTTGGGACGCGTCTTGGTGACTGTCTGGTCAACAATGACATTCGGTGACAGGCAGCGCCCCAAGGCTACAATGCCCAGGCTCCAGTCTCCTAGGAAACGCCCGAGAGCTCTTCATGGGAGCCAGGTGCGTTAGGACCACGCTCAAGGGCTCCACCCAGGCCCCTGCGTCCTCCCAACATGCCTATGTTGTTATTTTACATTAACAATACCTTAAATGGTATGCATCATGGCCACCATTTTAAAAATCAGGAAACATACATGGGGAATGAAAGTTACTTGCTTAATATCTTGTAAGTAGTAAGTGAGAGGATATTCAAAATTTTCAAAAACATAATAGAGTGAAAGGAATCTGAACTATGAAGTAGTTACTTTTAAACCCATACTAATAATTCCATAATAAGGAATATTTCCACAGAAAGCTACTAGGATAGAAAGAATCAAGTAATATCTGGGAACAACCAATGAAGCTCTAAGATCCGTGTCATAGTCTATCATTACTGAAAAGTTTTAGAAGACAGAGAAATTCCTTTAGAGTATGGAGAAATTTTTTTGAGATACAATACTGATAAACATGAAGATATTCCACTTGGAAGACACTATAAGAACAATGACATCAGAGAGAAAGTTTTTATGACATGGTTTATATACCAGGTTATTGCTGTTGTGTATATACCATATAGAACTATACACAAAATCTCTTTAGAAAACAAAACAGTTGAATTTTACTTCTCATCTTTGGTGTCCCTTATTAGTCTACATTCAGTTTTCTATTGTTGACTCCTTTCCTCTTGTTTCTTTTTTCCTTTTTAACAATATGATTTTAAATTTTTATTATTAAATTTTCAAACATATTCCCTTTCCATTTGGAAATGCTCTTCCTACTTGATAATATCTATCCTCAGTTTTGCTCCTTATTTGTACTTTGTGTTTCTCACACGAGAGAAACAATGCAACATTTAAACTTGGGTGTCTGATTTATTTCACTTAAGGTTATGGTCTCAGTGTTAAGCCATTTACCCCAAAATGCTTCATATAAAAATAGAAAACATTACGCTGTGGACATACAAATACCCAATTCCTAGAATTTACAAATAAAAACTTTGCCATATTTGCTTTATATGTTTACATTACATTTACTATTTATAATAAATAATTTTAAAATAGATGGGTTATAATGTAATATCTTTATTGTCTACATTTTATATATTTTCTACATAGTCTTGGTTTGTAATAATATCACTTAATTATGCAATATATATGTATATATTATAAATAACTGATGTCTTTCATTCAAAAGTAATTGAGTCAAAGTAGGCCTCAAAGTCCAAATGCTCATTTGTCCTATAGTTTTGATATAGGAACACAATGTATTCTCCTCATATCTTCATGCAAATAGTGTCTATAGACTTACTCTGGTTCCTTAACACTCCCATGGAATTCCTTTACAAAACATTGTGTAAAATTGACTGCTCTATAGAATCCAAGGCCCACAGTTGAACCTATCAACCAGAACTAATAATTGCACTTCTATCATCTATTGCATATATGACATTGGAAAGTTATTTAGATTGTTTAAACTCATTTCCTCCTCTGCAAAATTGAAGTATCAATGTCTTTATAGTGTTTTAAAGATTCAAGGAGACAATGGATGTATATCATCTCATATCATGTCTGAAATATGGTTTGGTGATTCAAAATTGTGTTTTGTGAACCTTGTATCATGCTTATAAATGAGTTCTACTTTATTATTGAAGTAATATTTTTCATTCAATATTCATTAGCAACATTCACCCTACTTATTTGTACAATTTAGGTAATTCAATCGATGTCCAGTATTGTACATCAATATATAGCTTTTTAAATTTTAAAATGGATTTTGACATGCATAGTCATTTAATAGAATATAGACAATTGGCAAGAGAAAATCATTTGAACAGAATTTTTGAAGTTATACATGTCATGGATATGATAGCTCAGTGAACACACAAATGTGTTTCGTGTCTTCTGGGATGATATTTCTGCTCAGAAAGGTTTTGTGTTAATACATGTCTTGAATCGCAAATCTTTAAAACATTCTGGTGTTTAAAACAAGACATCTGTTTAATACCTGAAGTCTGCAAAATTTTATCATTGTTTTTCAGTGTCTAGACTCAAATGATGAAACTGACACAAGAACAATAACACATAACACTGACCTAGAAAGCGGTTGGAGCTATGATCGTTGGACAGTTTGAACAAAATTTAGTCCAGTAAATTTTTCAGTGTATACATAAGAAAGGGAATCTGAAAAACACTATTAATATATTATTTCTGAAGTATAAATAGATATGAAATGATCACATAGAGTAATTGGTTGAAATTACAACTGTGAAACTGATAGCCAGAAACATGCTTCAAAAATATATCTTACAACTGAGATTGCTTATGTGAGCCTTAAATTCAATAATTTGAGGTCCTTCAGGCTCAATTCAATCACACAGTGATATGTTCATGAAAAAATACACCCGTGATCAATTTCCTTTCAGTGCAAAGATATCTATTTTGGAGAGGGTACATGGGTTAATGATACATCAATATTTTTGCTACTACTAAAAATGTGAAAGATTAATATTTCTGATGCTTGAAACATCATTCTGATCAACCAACCAAGCACAGTAATGAGATAGAGGATGAATATTTCCTATATTTTGCAATCAACAATGCTAACTACCTGTAAGGGATTTTCCTCTCCAGATACTTAAAGGAATTGCACTATAAGTTATTTTCCATTAAATAGGATTAACTTTGTTCTATGTGGAACATTCTTGATTTTTTTCTGCCAAAGAGTGAGTGCAGCAGTTTGATGTGTTATGCATTACTCCTCACTACAGACCATCACACTCATTTCCTTCGTCACAAGAGTTGAAATTAGACCTTGTTCTCCAGAGATGTGATGTCCATGTATTAATCTAATCTGTGTTTCTTCAAAGCCACCTCATATAAAGCCATAGCAGCTTCTCCTTTTGCTGCTAAATTCACCTTGTTTGTTTCATTCACACAAAACCCAATGGTAAAGAAAAATAATTTTTGTGTTTGCACTTTCTATAGAATGAAATTTCATTGCCACTCTTTAGCAGAAATCGGCCTTATTCTAAGCCCTAGCAAGGCCAGACAGGCTATCTCATCATATGTTTCTTTTACACTACCTGCTTCTCTGCCTCTGGCTTCATCTCTGATTTACCAGCCATCTCTATTGCTTCAAAATAACACAATGTTCCAATATTCCAGGAGATCCAGACTGTTATATTTATGTAACAAGATTACCATTTTTAGACCTCATGTGAGATTGCAAATCATTGACTTTATAAATTTTGCTTCAAAATGACCAGGGGAGACGACATAATATAGTCCTGGGTAGGGAAGTGGGATGGGTTTTGATCATTGTCAATTAAGTATTATGGATAAATGACTTTCATTTTTTAAATTATATACATTTGGGCCAGTATTAGTATGTGTGTTAATTTTTTCCTCCAGAAGATCTGCATTTTTAAAATATTAGAAAATATACTGGTACTGGTATGTCTGTTCACGAATCCTTCTGTTTGTAAACAACATGGTTTGCAAACAGAAGAATTTAGCAAAATTTTGGGGTTTTTTGCAAACTCTTCTTTGGGTGACAAACACCACTGCGGCCGTCTTTCCCACACAAATACAAACGTGGCCACCTTTTCCAAAATCATAGAACAAATAAAGATCATGAACTGAGGTAGCACTGTAATAAACACACCTTTGCATTTTGCTCAAATAGCATTTCCTAGCTGAAAAGATTGAAGTCACTTATAAATCTCTTGATTAATTTGGAAGTTAAATAAACTCAGAGATAAAAAAGGATACAGATGTGTCATTTGTTATTATAATTTAATAAAAAGTAATGCACAGCCTCTGAAAATGTGTATTACTTTAAATTTTGGCCAATCAAATTAAACACAATGCTGACTTATTTGAATTGCAGAGATTTTAGGAAGACTCTGAATATTAGTCTTTTAGAGATTAAAATTGAAGCTAAGAAATATAACTGGACTTAATGCAGAATTAATGGTCACATTGTGGTCTCCCTGACATTCTAAAGCACAATTATGTCAATAGAAGTGTCAATTTATGTTATCTCTCAAATACTAAATAACTTTTGATTTGTTCTTTGGAGGAAATTTTTTCCTTTGGGATAATATATTAGCATGAATGTATGTTGAAGGCTACACTTGTTAAAAGGAATTTCAGGTATAGGATGGCGTATTCATCAGTCTTCTTGTTGAGTTTCCTTTAATTTGCAAACCCCATGTCAGAATATCTGCACACTTGAAGTGTCTCTATTGGAACCTGACACTCAGGGCCTAAGAGCCTGAGCAATGAAGTAATCAGATTTTATTCATAAAACTTTTTTTCTAATTTTTCCTCTTACATTAGGTTAAATCTGTGCTAATTATGTGTTATTATTTTATTGGGTTAACTGCTATACTAAACCCGCATATAATAGACTAAACAGAAAAATTGTATCAATAGGAGCATTTTGATATACTTTTATCCTTAGAATTTCTGGATGAATACTTAAGTTGCACTTTAATAATATACTTTTTATATCAACTTAAAACCTTTAAGCACATTTATAGATTGAGTGGGTATCGAGAAAGAAAGAAATCATAGCACTGTCCTGATAATAGACCTGGAACCAGACACTGAGAGAGCCCTGGATCACAGAGTTTCTGGGGAAGGCAATGTTTGTGACTGTTGTGATCTGGAGGAGAGGGAGAGACTCTAGGCATTCTATCACTCCCTGTAAAACTGATGAGTTCTGTGCCCACAAGATACTCTGTCTTCTACTAGAATTTAAGATTCAGCAAAATTTTTTGTGTGCATATAAACCATCTCACTGCCAGCCAACAGCTGCTATGCTCTGCCAGCCCAAGGCACAAATGAGTTTGCAGGGTGGAAAATGACTCTGAACTGCAGACAAAGGCTATGGAGTGTGACCAGATACATGGCTAGAGGGAGCTCCAGAGTGTGCTCACCCAAAGTGTTATAGAAAGAGCAGACATAAGCAGCTGCAGGGATTATCATGGAGAGAAGGGCATAGAGATTGAGAAGGCCTCTTTGATAATAAGCAAAAGATTGAGGAATTGATCATCTACACTTCACCTTCTCCCACCTCTCCACATAATTGATGATATTCAATATTAAGATCAAGGTAAAAATCTCCAGGTAGCCATGCCCACAAGTGAATAACTGAAACAAAGCAGAGAACTACCAGCAGAGGGAAGGAGAAGTGGGCCCAATGGTCTATCCCAAATCCCCATCCCTTTCACTCACTGACAGGCAAGAAAACAGATCACGAGAGGGAAATCAATTCAAGCAAGAACAGACATCTCCAACTTCCTGAACTCAACAACAGAGTACTGTAGGTCTGCCCCTAATGACTACTGTAAGTAAAAGATTCTCCATTTGTAAAATGAGGTAGGAAAGCACACTGGTCAAATTTTGACTGTAGTATGAATAGGACTGAAAGAACTCTTTTTTTTTTTTTTTTTTTTTTCATTTTGTATATGTGTGATTGCTTTATCTTCTCTCCCGCTTTCTCTTTCATCTCTCTTTGCTCCTTTCTTCTGGTGTATATATGGGAGGTGTTTGTATATTTGAAATGTAGAAAAAGAATTAATTAGTGCTTTAGTTTAGATAGTATCCTTCATGGGCATTTCTATCTAACCATCACCAGCAATAGTGTATATAGGTTTGGAACACAAACTTTCTATAAGCATATTTCATATAAACATAATTGATTGTAATGTTCTTATAGCTTTCATTGATATTGAATTATATATGCCTCCCTCTTCTTCTTTTGCCCACCCCCACAAATAGCCCCTTAAATACTCTCTCTGCTATCGCTCCACTCCAGAAATAAAAATATCAACAAAATTCAATTTGTACTTCTTTCTTTAATTTGCTGTTATCATTTTTACTTCTTTGCCTTCCTTCTGAAATGTTCTCCCCCTTTTCTTCTGAATAATTAATTTCCTTTACTGCTTCCTTTTTTCTTCCCTCATCCTCTACATTCCAGCCTACTTCTCACCAGTATTAAATTAGCCTTTCTGGGTTATTGATAAAAACATGAAATTATTAAAACAAGTTTTAAATTACATGATTGATATATGGTTGATTCTGGAGATGCTGATATAACTGGTAGTGATTCTTCCCTTACAACAGAGTAACCAGGACTGATCCTATTATGTTGACTAGTAATAAAATGAAAGTAATGGCAAAAATTTCCTAATCTTGGGAAACAATTTGACTTCCAAGCAGGCAAGTTACATAGAGCCTCAAATAGCCACAAGAAAAAAGAAGTTCTTCACAGCACATTACAGTCAAAATTCTAGAAATTTAGCACTGACAAAACACTGAAACTGGCAGAGAAAATCATCAACTAACTTATAAAGGCAAGCCAATCAGAATAATAGCAGATTTCTCAACACAAAACTTAAAGGCCAGGTGACTTTGGAATGAAGTAGTTAAAACTTTTTAAAAAATGGCTTTCAACACAGATTAATATATCTTGCAAAATTATGTCCCAAATTTCATGGAGAAATACTTTGCATGACAAAGAGAATGTAAAGACACCCATGAACATGAAAACAGCTTTTCAAAAAGGACTCAAAGATAGGAAGGTCAACTTCACTAAAGAGCTTAAAGAGAAGAATACTATATAGGCACAGACATGGGCCCTTTTCAAGGGTAGGAAAAAGCAGCCTGTGAGTGGCTATGAGCAGCAAGCATTTTGTGGTTTGAACCTAACAATCTGGTTTTGACACCTGCCTCTGTGCAGGCAACAGTCCCTCCTAGTGCACGTTTCCATGCCTACCCAAATTACCCTATTAGCCCATGAGACCAAACAACTAACACTAAGCCAAATATACAATCAATCAAGTATTGACCCTCAGGGAAATGGAGATGGGGCCCCTACCCCATAAAACAGGAGCATAGCCCCATATTCAGCAGTGTCCCAGATCTGAGCCATGACACTCCTCTGGAGTGGTTCTTTACTGCTTCCTCTTGCAATACCTACAATAAAGTTATCTTTGCTTTACACTGCTCTTCTCTTGTGACTCCTATTCCTTTTTCCATGTCAGAGAGAGAGAAAGAGAGAGAGACCAGCCTAGTGAAGGTGAGTCTGGGGATCCTAGACTCCAGACCTACTGGAAATAACATAATTGGAATCTCATCCTGGATGGAAAGACCACCAGACACAATCAGCATACTCTCCGAAATAGAAGTGAATATGGGAGGACACTCTGTCCTCTTCTCACCTTGATTTCAGGAGATAATCTCCACCACTATCTAGTGTGATGGAAATCTTCTGGCTTGTCCTGTTAGTATTAGGGTACACTGATTGCTGAGAGGATTGAGTACAGTCTCTGACTGACAAGGAGACTCAGACTTTACCCTCATATGGCTTAGTAGTGGATTTGCTTAAGTGGTGGAACTCCTATGCTAAGAGGGGATCTGTTTGGCCTGGTTATTTTATATATGCATGGGTGAGAGGGGAGGAAAAAAGGACTCCCAAAATATCCCAGAGATCTCTGTCCCCATGCACTTTAGGGCAACATTTCTTTCAGACTTTTCTAACCACTTTTATACACAGAGACAGATTATTATTAGGGAGGGTTTTCCCATGGCTACTTGTCCCTTCTGTCAATCCATCACTAGGGAAACTTAGTTGTTTAGATTCTTCACATCCATTTGGTCTACACAGAAATATTTGTTCTATTCGTCACCTATTTCACCATAATCCAGCAAAAACAAATGTTATTTATGAATATATACATATACATATATATATGTATACATATACATATATATATGTATATATATATATATGACATTGAATCCTGATTGAGTCCTAGAGAGGACAGTATTAGGGAACTCCTTTACTTGTTTCACCTATTAGGGGTTTTACAAACCTGCCCCCTCTTGAAATATCAGTAGAGGCCAGACCTGATTTGAGGACCTGCTTCATCTCATACTTGCTATTTCTCCCCTCCAAACACTAGAGAGTCTCTGTGATTTGGCCATGATGGCCAAATTAGAGCCAACAAAGAAAAGATCCTTTTGGGAATTACATACATTTGAGAAATGAAGACAACAGTGCTATTTAAAACACAAGAAAAAGTCTTTAGTACCCAGTCCTCTTCAACGGTAGTTAGGAAAATGTCAAAGCCATGCACCTCATTGGTATAGGGTCAGTTGGAGTGGTGAAATGGATGTTGGGTCATAATTGGCCCCTGTGGAGTGGATGAGTGATGCTTTGTCAAAGGCCAAAGATGATTTACTCTGATAGTGGATGCCTGACAGTCTCCATAGTCACAGTTGGGAGATTCAGCGAAATTAGCCTGTGTTTGTTTCTGTCCTCCTTCTTTTTCTTTCTCACAAATTGGGGTCAGATCCTCAGCCATCCCACCAAACAATCCTTTGAAATGTCTTCTCAAACACTGAAAAGATTTAGATCCCTAGTCCCCGAAGAAAAAGACTCTTATCCTTTATAATCCTGAGGCTTAGGTGCAACACTCTTTTTTGGGGGAGGGGGCTTCCTAAATTTTAATATCAATCTTCAATTGGATCTTTTCTGTAAGGGAAGGGGAAAATAGAGTGAGGTGCCCTAGTTCCAACTTTCTTCACCCTTTGGGACCATCCTAAGTGGATTTCTCAATGTTGTCTTGACTCCTTGTCTTGACTGATAAGAAACCAAGATTTATACAAGGCCAGGTGCTAAGGGGGATAAAAGGGGTACCCTGAGGAGATGAGGGGCAAGGGCCTGGCTCCTCCTTACTCTGGGATAAGCCCCACAGCTCCTCCTGCTAGATTACTGTCCCTTAGAATGTATTTAAGTGGGGAACAAAACGGGTCTCATTTACTTACTCCAATTTGGAAAGTTTCATAGATGACACAGATAAATATATAAGAGCTTTGGAAAGGTTGACTTCTCTATTTAGGTTAACTTATTTCTCTTTATCAAAACTCTTGATCAAGAAGAGAGAAAAGGGACTTTTAGGGGCAACAGTTAGAGCCAACAAAGTATATGCCCCCATAGGGGACAAAGCTCGCACCTCATCTAAACCTCCATGGGTTTGTAAAATGTCTCCTGAAAAACAGGCCCCTTTACACTTCTTCTATTACATTAAAGAGAAACTAGAAAAAAGGAAACAAGGGTTAAAGCTGTTAAGTATGCAAAATTAGGGCAAGTTTGTCAGTAAGAAACCCTCCTCAGTGTTCTTAGAACAGTTAAAGAGTGCCATAGCCAATATCTGAGTAAATGAAATTGTCTTGTATACTTATATGTCTGTCCAATCTGTACTACTAACCAGTTACAACACCTGAAGCTACTTTGTTTAAAGAAAAGGTTTTTCAAACTCAAAAATTTATTTTTCTTTCTTTGACTTTTAAAACATTTCCATGGAAAACAGTTTTATATGGATTTTAAATATCACACAGTTTCACAGTGTGCTAATTTAAATAAAAGTAACAGATATCTTTAAGGTCAATGACATGTTTCCACTCAGTTTATCTGTCCATCTAAAAGATATCAACAATAAACTTTATAAATAAAATGCCTATTGTCTACATGTAATAACCTATTGGCATGCCATTTCTGATCTGCAAGGGGTGCTTATGTAATAACACGGAAGTTTTTGTTGGTCAAAATGCTTTGTTGACTATTATGGTCTAAAATCATCTGGAAAAATTGTTAAGGTAACTAAGTGGGAACACTTTAGACTTGAAAGAGACTGCTAGACTAGACTCTCCTCACTGGATAAAAAAACAGCTGCCTGGAATTGATTCATTTCATTTTTTTCCATTCACACAATTACTGGTGGTTTTCTTGTTCAAGCCTTATGTGAAATACGCTTCGAAGAACCTTGTTAAATTCATTTTTATAATACATTTGCATTTGCTATCATTAAAAGTTTAAGTTCTCTTTGGGTAAAATAATGAGATTTTCTTGTAAAAACAATGATCAAACACTGTGAAGTACAGAAAAAGTCACTCTGAAGATTAAAGATTGTACATCAATAACCTATGAGGTACGTCTATAGACAGGTGCATACTTATTGGATGACATTGTATTGGAGGATGACAAAATTGAATACAAGTTTATGTCATTTAATATCTTGTAATTAGATAGAGAAGACTAACTAAAGCATTGTTACTTACTAAGACATACCTTTAAATGTGTTTCAGTGACAATAACAAAACAATGTTTCTAATATAATAATGTTATCACAATTGTTATGCTCAAAGGTTTTGTTATCCTTGATCGGAGGTTTTCTCTGTAAAATTTTATAATTGTTATCTGTTAACATACTTCAGAGATTCAACTTCTAAGACACCCATGATTGGTGAGAAATAACAGTTCTCTGGTCATGTTATCTATTTCAAAATGTTTGATATTTAGTAACAATCATAAAATTAAACCTACTGTTCCTATTACACTGCTGGTGTAACTGATCCTTCTGAGTGTTCAATAACAGGTTTGGGGACTAGAGAAAAACAAGATAACTGGACTAAGAGGACTGCAAATATTTTTGTCCTGGCCTTCAATGCTTAAAAAGGACCCAGAATAGGAAGGGACCATTTTCTACAAGATTCTTTACTTTGGTTAGTTACTCAACCTTTTGAGTAGGGAAATTGTTACACTCCAGAAGACAGAAATCAACCACTTTACAGTGTGCTAAAAAGGATGATCACCAAAGAGAGGAATGTCTCCCTTGATCTACAGGAAGTCATATGGTCAAGAAAGACTTTGACCCATCCTGGCAGCTGACATTGACAGAGGAGCTACAGGACTATGCACATGATCCCCCAAATAACCTCTGTGAAGGCTTAACTGACATTAATATTTGGTAAAAGTTGAATTTTGATTATTACTGGTCTCACTTTAGCTTGGTATAATCAAAGATATAAAAGTAATAATATCGGCTAAACATAAAAAGTGACTCTAATCACTAACTCTTGCTGGCAGTTTCCAGCTACATGGGTCTAGGACCCAGCAGGTTACAATTACCCTTTCCATTCTAATGCTCATGCTTTGGTCATATGTGCTTTAATCTCTTGTTAGGGTTTGTTTCTTCTCTCCTAGAGGCTACCAAACTCCCCAGGATCTCCTTCCCGTTACCATGTCCTATTATATTGACCTCATGATGGATATTACCCACTGCCCCAGATGACACCCATTTTCAACCAGAAGCAGCCAGGGAGGTCATCAACCTGGAGTCCAACGGCAGTTGGATGGTTGCTTTCAGAGGGGAGAATGTAGGAATAGACCTGGGCCCTTTTCAAGGGTAGATAAAAGGAGCCCCTGGGTGTCTTTGTGCAGCAAGCAGTTTTCAAGAAGTTTTGTGGTTTGAAGCTAGCAGGTTGTGGTTTTGACATCTACCTCTGCAGGCAGCACTGTCTCTCCTACCCAAATTCCCTTATCATCCCATAAGACCAAACCTCTAGCAACAAACTAAATATTGAATCAATCAAATGTCAGTTCTCAAGGGGGTGAATATGGGACCTTTACCCCATAAAATAGGACTGAAACCCCAGATTTAGCAGTGTCCTAGTTCTGGGCCCTGCCACTCCTCTAGAGTGGCTCTTTACAGCTTCCTCTTGCAATATTTACAATAAAATTACTTTCATTAGGCACTGGTTTTCTATTGTAAATCCTCTTCCTCTTTCTATCCTGAAGAGAAACACAAGCCTGGTAAGGGTGAGCCTGGGAACCATAGACCCCAGCCCCACTGCACATAACAATGTCTAATGGGTAGCATAGTTAAACAAAAAATAAAGTAATCATTAAGAAAAAATAATGTAATCACAGATTCAATGAATACCTTTCAGTAATAACTCTTGATATATATTCTCTTAACTCTCCAATCAAAAGATAGAGATGGGGAGATTGGATTGAAATACAAAACTCATTTATATGTTGCCTACAAGAGACATACCTCATCCATACACAAAATAATAAAATAAAAAGTAAAACAAACCCACATAGATAGAAAATGAAGAGAAGCTCATTTTTCTTTTTCTGAAGTATCTTCACTGTATTTTGACTATACCTTGATTATCTGAAATGAAGTTAGACAAATTCTTGTTGCAGATATTCTCTCTTCCCCTACTTGAATCAATTTGACTCTGGTTCCCTGAAGTCCAGGGTTGCAAAATGTTTCTAGCAACGATTTAAATTTAGTTTAACACTGAGTAGTATGGATGATAATTTAAAATCTGACTATGATTTTCAATTACTGTTGCCAGTGTGATCATAATCGCTTGTGGGATTCAAACACAAAATACCAAACTTGTCTTTGTGCCTTTTTAGACTTCACAAATGAGTGCATATAGAGGTTGAGTCTAGGTGTGCCCCCTTTTAAAATCCATTGGATAATAACGAAATTATAATTAGTAAACTTAACATTGGTAAATGTTTTATTTTCTAGGAATGGTTTTAAGCACTTTATATATTGAACTCACTTACTTTTCAAAACAACCATGCAGAATAACACTTTTACTCCTGTTATACAAGTAGGGACAGTAAACAATAACTTTCTCAAAATTACACAATTAGAAACAAGTTGCAGCTAAAGTTTGAACTCAAGTAGTGTAATACAGAAGATTGTGATTTTTTTTGAAGATGCAGATTAGAGTTTATTAAATCAAGACTGGAGGAAGTACAGCACAAATAGAAGTATGCAGCACCCAAACTGAACTAAATCTAAGATTTCTGAAAAATATCTGTTCATTCCACAATTGACCAATTCCTGGCCTAATGGCACAGTACCCTGTCAGAAAAGGGAATCGAGTAAGTCTTGGTTTAGTTTTGGAATGATCCCTGTATAGTTTTCAAAGACTCATTGTTGAGTCTTCATAGTGGATGCAGCAACAACTAGCAGGATGGCTGTGACTCCAAAGCCCTGGGCAGCGATTCTGATGCACATCAGGGTCTGGGAGTTTGCCAAGGGCCTGGATGACAGCAGTACAGGGCACAGACAAGGGGAACTTCTGTGTCTAAGCAGCTTGTCACTACCATTGGATTCTCACAGGTCTTGAAAGGAGCTTTTTCTTGAAGATTATGTTTCGGTAGACACTGAAGCTAAAGTTTTCGGTGACCAAGGACTGCACTGAGAGTCGTGGGGCCAGGAGTTACCATTTGGGGTCAATACAAGTATGAGAAAAATCCCAGAATTGTGATGCGCAGGGAGACTGTACTGAGGATGGAACCTAGGACCTGTACATTGAGCAAAGATCTTGTTTTTTGGTTTGATACAGGATCTTGCTATGTTGCTTGGGCTGGACTCAAACTTGCAATACTCCTATCTCTCAGAGGGTTAGGATTACAAGCATTTGCCACCACACCAGGCCGTGATTTTAAATGTTGATTATACTATCATCTGTGGAAACAGTTTGTAACAAGTGATCTATGGAAATTATCTATACAGAAAAATATTAAAATATTTCAGTCATTTGTGCCAGAAAAAAAAAGTAAGAAAAATGCTACACCATGCAAGAGGAAACCAAATGCAAGCAGATAATATCTACCCTATTTTCAGACAAAGTGGGACTTCAAGCCAAAACTGATCAGGAGAGACAAATAAGATCACTACATGCAGAAAGAAATATTAATTGCAAATATATATGCATAGAATGCCAGTGTACAAAATTTCATTAAAAAAATACTACTGGACAACAATGGTGAGATAAAAATCATAATGAGGGACTTCGACACCCAAGTCTCACAAATGGTTCAACCAGTCACAAAATACATGAAAAAATATCAGCATTGAACCAAACCATATAACAAAGGAACTTAACCAATATCTACAAAGTGTTTCATCCAACAATAATAAAATATACAATTTTCTCAGAAGTACATGAAAGTTTCTCCAAAACAGACCATATCTTAGGCCATAAAGCATGCTTAAATAAACACAAAGGAACTGAAATAACCACCTACATATCACAGGACTGTGGAAGAATAAAAGTAGAAATCAATAGTAAAGTAAACCACAGAAATTATGCAAACAAATGAAGATTAAATAATATATTCTTTTATTATCAAAGGGAAAAGGAAGCTATCAAGGGAGAAATTGAAGAGTTTACAGAATCAAATGACAATGGTAGTTTAATGTAACAAAACCTACAGGATACAATAAAAACAGTTCTAACAGGGAAGCTGATAGCTATCTGTGAATTGCCATATTAGAAAAATAAAGTGACCACAAATAAATAGCGTAATGAAGCATGAACTTTAAGGTCCTAGAAAACCAAGGCCAATTCAAATCCAACAATTGTAGAATGAGGAGTACAGAACTAATTAATGAAACTGAAACTAAAAAAAACCACTACAAATGACCAATGAATCACAGAGCTAGTTCCTTGAACTAATAAACAAGAATAATAAGCCCTTACCCAAACTTACCGAAAGAAGGAAAGAAAAGATTAACCAATCCAATTAAAAATAAAAAGGAGAAAACACACCAGACACCTCAAAAATCCAGAGAATTATAAGGAAATTCTTGGAAAAATTATATTCCAGTAAACTATGGAATGTAGACAAAATTAATAAAGTTCTGGATATAACTGAATAACAAAAATTGATCTAAGAAAACATGAATACCCCCAATAGATCAGTAATAAACAATGGAATAGAAGCACTAATAAAAATCCTATCAACTAAGAAAAGCTCAGGCACTGATGAATTTACTGGTGAATTTTACTAGAACTCAGGGAAGAGCTTGCATCAATATACTGAAAATTCTTCTATGGAATTGAAAAGGAAGAAAAATTGCCAATTGTATTTCTTAAAACTGGCATTGCCTTGATTTCAAAAGCAAATATGGACTCAAACAAAAAGGAATACTATAGACCAATATCCTTGATGAACATATACATATAAAAATCGTCAGCAAAATACTTTCAAAAATGCAATAAATCATTGAAAAGGTTATACATCATGATCAAGTTGGCTTCATCTCAGAGAAGCAAATATGGTTCAACAAATGAAGCCTGTAAATGTAATAAACCACATAAACAGAAGTAAAGACAAAAATCTCATGTGTGGAAAAAGCATTTGACAAATCCAATATCCATTTGTGATAAAAAAAATTCTGACAAAACTAAGAAGATTTTAGTTTAAATTGCTAAAAGTCATTAATGCCAAGTCCACTGTAAATATCATATTGACTGGCAAACAATTGAAGGCATTCCCTCTAAAATCAGGAACAAGTCAAATATATCCACTCTCACTGCTCCTGTTCAATATAGATGGCAAAGTTTCACCTGGAGCAAGCAGGCAAGAGAAAAAAATAAAAGGTATATGAACAGGAAAGGAAGTCAAACTATCCACATTTGCAGAGAGCATGATCCTTTATACAGAAGATCCAAAAATTCCACCAGATGACTCTTAGAACTAATAAGTTCAGAAAAGTGGCAGGATGCAAATAAACTACATATAAATCAATAGTGTTCCTCCACACCAATAATGATTCCACCAAGAAGAATATCAGGAAAATAATCCTATTCATGGTAGCGTCACAAAATTTAAGTATGTAGAAATTAACCTAATCAATGGAAGAAAAATCCTCTAAAATGACAAGTATAGTGCTCTGATAAAAAGAGATTGAAGAGCCCTTAGAAGATGGAGACATTCCTTGTTCCTGGATAAGCAGAACCGATATTTTCAAAATGACCATATCACCAAAATTATACAGACATAATGTTATTCTAATAAAAATACCAACAACAGTTTTTCATTGAACTAGCAAAATACAGTTCTTAACTTTATGTGGAACTTGAAGAGGCCCAGAATAACTAAAATAATCTTGAGCAATGATGGCAAACCAGGTGGTATTACAGTCATGGACTTCAATTTATATTACAAAGATTTAGTAATAAAAACATCATGGCACTCACCCAAAAAGGACATATTGATCAACAGAGTAGACTAAAAGATACAGAAGCAATTCCAAACACCTTCAGATTTATTACAAAAGAATCAATAACCTATAATTGAGAAAAGAGAGCCTCTAATAAAAGACAACACAAAAACCAGTTATTTTTCAAAGAAGAATGAATCAAGACCAATGTTTCTCACATTATACCAAAATCAAATCAAAATGTATCAAGACCTAGATATAAAAACAAAAGCACTGGATCTGCTTGAAGAAAAAATCAGTAAAACCCTTAAAGAGATAGGTATAGGCAAACTTCCTGAACAGATCCCCAATTTTATGAGATTTGATACCAAGAATTGACAAATTCTATTATATCAAATTTAAAAGATTCTAACAGCAAAGGAAAATATCAACAGTTCGCAGAATGGGAAAATTCTTTTGCAGCTGTTTCTCAGACAGAGGGCTTATATAAAGACTATATAGAGAACTCAAAATATTAGTCTCCCCAAAATAAGACCCAATTAAGAAATGGGCAATTGAATGAATAGATATTTTTCAGAAGAAGAAATACAAATGGGCAGCAAGTACATGAAAAAATGTTCAGCACCATTTGCCATTAGAAAAATGTAGACCAAAGCCATGCTGAGATTCCATCTCACTTCAATAAGAATGACTATTATCGACGACTCAAAAATTTTAAAACATGCTGGAAAAATTGTGGGGAAGGAAGCTTTCTATATTGTTGGTGGAAAGATAAACTTGTAAAAACAGTATTTAAATCAATATGGAAATTCCTCCAAAAAATAAAAACTAAGAATAGTAATTCAATTTGACCCTTCTCTTGTATGTATCTTCCAGAAAGAGTTCAAGTCATCATATTAGACTGTTATATGCATACCAATGTTTATAGCAGCACAGCACACAATAGCTAAGTTGCGGAATCAGGCTACATGCCTATCAACATGTGAAAGGATAAAGAAAATGTGATATATATTCTCTATACAACTCAGCTATTAGGATAAATTTGAGTGATTTGTAGGAAAGTAGAAGGATCCTAATCCTGTAAAGCTAAGTGAAATCAGACACAGTGGGTTAAATATTACAAGATTTCTCTGAGAGCCCAAAATGCAAACAAACTAAAGAGTAAAATTTAAAAGTGAAATTAGGAAACAGGGAGGTAGACTCTGTGGAAGTGGGAAGGTGATCTGGTGAAGAAGAAAGGATAGTATAGGCTAGCAAGGAGTAAAAATGATCAAGATGATATGTGTGTATATACCAATACTCCAAGAACAATATAATTATTATGTATCATAAACATATACTATTGGGCCAGGGATTTAGCTCAGTGGTTTCATCGCCTGCCTCACAAGAGCAAGGTCCTGAGTTCGATCCCCAGTACCAAAACAAACAAACAAACAAACATATACTATTAAAAAGTGCAGGCCGAGGATTTAGCTCAGTGGCACCATGCCTACCTCGCAAGCACAAGGTCCTGAGTTCAATACCTGGTACCAAAAAATAAAAAAAAGAAGTTTGATGATATCAGGATATGGATCAACCATAACACATGTATTAGAATATTGTACTGTGGATGCTTAATATCTATATGCATTCTGGAAGAATATTTTGCACTGTTTTAGAAATATGAGCATGCATATATTACGTGATCCAGCAATGCAGGAGACTAACATAATACATTCTAATACAGTTGTAAGTTGAAATGTTTTACAAAAGGGAAAATTAATTATCTATACCTATACACATCGTGCATAAACTCTTAATATACTATTGATAGAAAACTACTAGCAAAACACATAGAATAAAAGTTTATAAATGTCAAAAACTTATAATCAAATACATTGTTTACGTATTCGGTAATAAAACACTTATAAAGACAAAATATACACATTCAGTTCTAATTGGATTGCACATAATGTAAGCAGAATGAGAGGGGAATGGAACTACAAGAAAATACAAAGGAAGTGTAATGACTTACTTCTTTAATAGAATGATGGTATAATGCTTATACATTTTATTTTGGGGTTTTGTAACAATTATTTTGATTATTTATAATGTTTGATAAATGTAATAGTACATATATACACAAACTTGCTGCACATTTGTGCTCAGAAACATGTCAGAAAACATTCATCATTGCATTATTTTTAATAGCGACAGACTAGAAAAAATGTACATGTAAAGAGAGTAAATAAGTAATGGTATATAAAAACTGAAGTCCTCTGCGTGTATTTAAATAATTTGTACATCTACATGTTCAAGCATAGAAGTTTATCTTTGATACATTGACTAAAAAAATGGCAAGTTTTGGTGAAAGTTTATCACATGATTAATTTCAAGAATAATTTTTATACACCTCTATGTTTATATATGTATGTTTATACATATGCTAAAAAGATAAACCTTAAAATGTTATTAGTATTCATTTCCTAAGAGTGTAAATAAATGGACAAAAGAATGTGCTCTACTTTTAACTGTTCATATTTCTTTATTTGATGTTTTTCAAAAATTATATACTATTTCATAAAACAATCAAAATCAAGAACAATTTTCCTCTCTTTCTGAAGCTCATCTTCAAAATAATCCTGACAAAGCTAATATATCCAGATCTTACTTTCTAAAGCTAACCCAGGCATATTCATGCTATATGAGGGAAGGTCGCTGGTATGATATGGCTGGGAGTGGACTGTGACTATAATTTGCTGATGAGGAAGTGCATCAGAGTCCTCTTGTATACCAGGGTTATTGTCACATAATATGCTTTATCACAGGGATTGTCTGAATATCAGAAATTTTAAAATGCATTCTTCTTATCACCAGCTAAGTTTGCCTGAGGATACTTTAAAGTATTTTTTCTTCACTTGTGAACAGTAGCCTTTTTTGCTTTTCCTATATCTATTCCATCAACACAAGACTGATTGAAGCCTGCCCTGGTGTATTGTTGTCGATATTCACAAAGCAGTTAGATGTTTTGAAGTTCTGAATAGGCTCTTACTTACCACAGCTGTACTCCTTCCTCACACTCTTCCTACTAGAATTTTTATCAATATGCTCAAAAAGTACAAGCATGTGGACCTAAAAAAAATTGAGAAGTAATATACTTTTATTGGTGTTTTCTCTTCTATTATTCAATCTATAAAACCTAGCACTTTTCTCTCAATGGTGCTAGAGGCTGTTTCATACACAGAAGGAAAGAAAGGAAAATAAAAGCAGGGTGGTGCCACACTGATTTTTCTGACTGCTATACTTCTTGTCCATTACAACACAAAAGATTTCCTTCCCAGACCTTTCAGTTTGCCTAACTCCCATCAGCCCTTCAGAAGAGCCTTTTGCCTTGTAAAGTATAAAAGATTAAGAAAAATATCCCTATTGGGAATCAAAGCCACAGACTGTCCACTTTCATTTTTTAAACAGTGTATGATGGATTTGGGAGAAATACCACAATAGCAGTATATAGTGAAGAATATAAAGCATCTTGAGCTGAGAGCATAGCAAAGCTTCATTTTCTTTTAGAAAACTGAGGAAGCAAATGTTGTGAAATACAAAACAGAAAAGGGAAGAATAAGATATTTGCAAATAATTCCTGATGTAAAGAAATAGAAACAATAAAATGATATAGAGTTTAAATGAAGAAAAGTGTGACTCATCTAAAGCATAGAAGTAATAATTGATTAGACTACACACAAAAAATTAAGGCAGGAATTGATCAGACATTCTATAGAAGTGAAGAACAGATCTATAACTTAGACTTTCTTTCATATATGTGTTGACCAGTTTCAGATTTTGCCAGGCTCCTTTCCTCCCATCTCCTGCTCTTCCCATCACTAGCTCTTCTGTTCATTAACTTACACAGACCCTCAAAACTCACTTTCTCTTTTACCACTCGCTCACTAAAGTAATATTACTGTTGACTGGGACAAGTTATTTGATAGGTATTTTGTCCTGACTTCCCATAGTTGGGTTGGCGTTGGCATTTATATCCTCTACCACACGAGCTACTCTGTTTTCCTTCCCTCCTTTCTATTGGTGTCTGATTTGAGCTACCAAATAGCAAGAAAGGTGAATCATTTTAGTTTGAAAATTATATCTTTGACTTAGAAAATGGGACTGTCCTTGAAGAAAAAAAAAAGGTTGCTATGCTTTGGTTGGTTGCTAACTTTAGCAAACTAGGGTCAAAAGCCAGGTTGTCTGTCTATGCAAACACCTGGTAGAAGGAGTTTAGACAAAATATTTTGGCTTCTTTTCTAGAGTAGCACCAGGGTGTGTCATCTTTTGTTCCAGGATGCTATGATTAGGATCATGAAAGATGGTCATTTTGAAGTACATTAGGAACATAACAATATTTTTCAAATTGAAATGTGAGAGGTATATATCTTTTTAGTATTAGTCTCTACTGCGATAAAACACGTTTCTATTAGAGATTTCCCTTTGTCAAGATTAAAGCAGTGTATAGTGGATTAATGGTCAACTTGTAATGCCCAGCTGAACTGAATCAGTGTGGCCTGGGCATGGAGGATCCACCTAAAGACTGTTACCAATAGCCATAAAAAGAGAACTGGAGGGGAAGATTTTGGCCTTTTGATTTTCTAGGAGAAGCTTGCTGCAAATGGTTGTCCTGATGCAAACAAGGCTGTTCTCAGAGGAGGAACTTGGGGCCACACTGTTGCTGGGAATAGCTGCTATTTTCATCAGGGGACCTCTGATCTTTACCTTGAGCATCACCTCCTGGCTCCAATATGGATCCCTCAGCTTGGTAATACAAATCGTTCATCTCATAAGCATAGATTTTTCTGGCTTCTAGCACTTGCCTTTGGACCTTCCAGGTACAGATACTCAATATGGACAAGGATGAGACATTGCCATGGGCTCTAGGACACTGGCTGGACTCGAGGAAGACATTGCCTTGGATTCTAAGCTTTTAGGGGGACTTGTGTGGGAAACTGTTGGGAACTAGGCCCTCAGCTGAATCCTTTGGGCTTCTAGCGTGTCATTAATCTCTTGGACTCCATTGCATTTGACTTTTTGGGTAATTATAATAAAATAATTCGATAAACTATCTGTCCTATATTAAATGTATTATATTACGAAAACCCTGACTACAACACAGTGATAGTTAATTGTGGTGAAATCTTGAATAAAAAGTGACTAGTGGGCACTGACTCTCCAGGACCTCCAGGTGCCAGGCTGTGCCAGTACCTGGATCCACACCACAGAGGCACAGGGATTCATAAAGGCCATTGTTCTGAGCTCCAGAAGATAGAGCAGAAGTGAACAGCAGAGAGAGGGCCTCTCTGAGGCTCCTTGATGAAAATTTAAGCTCACTGGGAAAGTGAAGAAAATCTCTGCAATAAAGGCCCACCAGACCACAATACTTGGTAAGTTGGAGAGATCAGTGCCTCCCATCTGAACCAGGACTATCTTTGGGGGAAGGGCACCTGGAATCTGCAGTAGAAACTTGCAGAGTTCAATCCAACAGAAGGTCAGGGAGCCCAACTTGGGTCTTGAAGCCAGAAATCATCCTGAATCTCAGTGGACTGTGGCTGTCTTGCTGAGACTAATTGACTTAAATCTATACACTGCTGCCCATGTTGTCTGTTGTGACAGCAGAGAAATATCCTGAAGGAGGCCTTTTATTTTATTTTTAATTATTTTTTTCAGAGTTATTTTTTTCTCTTATTTTAATTTTTTTTCAAATTTTTTGTCTTTTTTCCTTTTATTTATTCTTCTTT
>NW_004624851.1:6202551-6238395 GCF_000247695.1 Heterocephalus glaber | reverse complement strand
TAGGGAAGGGTGGAGGGCGTGAAGGGGGGGCTAGGAATGGGGGAAAAATAAGAACCAAGATGCATTATGTAAAGGTACAATTCCTAATGAGAAATGTAATTGTGTTGTATACCTACAATGTACCAATAAAAGAATTTAATTACAAAATAGATATGGAAAAAAAAAAGATCTTGAGTCAAAAGTAGATGGAGGAGAGAAAAATACATTATGGGCCCCTAAGCCAGTTCAGAAAATGTTCGGCACTTCTACACATGTGGTGACAATCTCACACATTCAAGTAACAATGTAGGTTACATTAACCCCATTTTACAGATGAATGAACTAAGGGTCAAAGGATCTGAATTATTTGCTCATAAGCACATAACTTGTTACAAAGAGTCTCTAAATCAGGAATCAAACCCAAGTATGTATAGCTTGAAAGCCTGTACTCTTTCCTTATTTAGCATTCCTGATTCATATTGTACTTGCCTATATTCAAGTGTATATAAATGAGAAAATATTACAATTTGATACTAAGAATTTAGGATGGCTTGAATGCAATCTAAATAGAAAGAATTGAAGTAGCAACTTGACACATGAAATCTGACAATAGTAAAAATGGTATTGCATGTTGGAAGCAGAGCAGATTCTCTCTTACTTGACAAGACTGTTGACAGCACTAATCATATTAACATCCCAGAATGTCCTTGATCTCATCATTCCACTCTTTGATTTCAAGATAACTGAACCCTGGAAATTAAATATTGTTCTCATCATTGATGCTGCCTATGCTGTGAGTAGAAACCATTACATTAGCTCTAACAACTATTTTCAGCAATGTTGTTTTAGAATAGATGTTATTGCTTAAGAACATTTCAATGGAGAACACATCACTATAAAATACAGAGTATTCAGTGGTCCATGGCAATCATTCAGTCAACTCTATCACACAGAAAGTTATAAATTATTTATAAAATAAAACCTGGACTAATTCTAGATAACATACCAAAAAGTACAGGTAGGGCTTTTCATAATTTTAAACTTGAAATGGTTATACTAATACATTGACAATTTATTTACTATCAACCTTTTTAGAGCATGTAGTATTTTCTTCCTTTTGCGTATCAAGTGAAACTTAAGTTATTATCATTTATATTATGACATCAGTCTTTTTCTACATTTTAGTGGGTGACATTGGACAGCATTCCATGGTTAAAGTTTGTCAGCATTTTTATTATCAGCATTTCATTTTTTCCTCTGAGTTGCATCACAACCATTCTAATTTGCACTGGCTAAAACTTGGCATGTAAATTGCCAGCTTAGACAGAATTCTGTCTCAAAGAGAACCTCAGTGTCAGTCTAATGAGCTGAATTATAGATATAGCACAGATATTTTCAGGTAGCTCCAATCTCTATTTTTAAACTCAGCTAAAACTAAAACATTGAAATAATTATAATATATAAGTCATTGTTGATAAGAAGGGCATTAGTGCATTAATTTCCAAATTAGTTTTGTCAAGTAAGTCCAGGAAATTTAGAACCATTGTTTTCATTCTAAGAGGGAACTGAATTGTTGCAGCAAAATTGTAGTGAATGTATTTTTCTTTCTCACTTGTTACTTGGAAAAATGCACTTATGTGAATGTTTTCTAAAGTTTTACAGTTTATCTTAGAACTTTTTATTTGAACATTGACTCTGGCAGGGCTGTCTTTACATAGTTAAAGAATCAATACATTACAGACTTTCTCTGCTGCTTTGTGGGATAAACACTGTCTGACAACTCTGGGAAAATCCATTTTGAAGCTCCTTCCCCAATTAAACCTGTTAAACAGTCTCTGAATTACTGAATTTGGTTTTTGTTCATTCAGTCTCAACAGTCACAGATGACTTATATGTGTATAAGTAAACTGTGTCACTAGCATATGTTCTAAGAATGTCTTTGAATATATGCACATATTTGGTAGATCCTGGGGGAAAATTGTTGCATTTGTTTAAAACTTACTGAGGCTCTTTTTTATCACTTGCATGACTCTGAGGTAGGATCTTTGAGGGATGTAATATGATAACACAGCACACACCTTCAAAAAATTTATCTACTATGAGAAGCAACATTTACATAAAATCTTAAAAAGCAAGGCAAAATAAGTTAAAGATAAGAGAAAACTCTTGATCAGGTCTTTAATTTCTTCTTCATTTCTAAAAGACACAATCAAATATACTTACCCTTTGAATAAAATAATCTAAACCCTTGATTTGGTGCTCTTTGACAAACTCTGGTAAATCAGGCTTGGTGTATGATGACAAATAATTTAGGTGACCAAGTAAAACTCCTTCAATATCTTGGAAGTTGTTAATTTTTCTGTAGGCTTAGTCACTAAGTTCTTATAGCATTATAATTTTTAAATAGCCAGATTAAAACCAAGGCCATATTTACCCTATTAAACTATTGCCTCTGTGACTTTGTTTTTATTCAAATCTGTATTTCCCAAATGATAATTATATTTGAAAGCTAACTAGTGCCTCTTTGATTGGACCTTTGTGTTATTCTGTATAAATACAAATAACACACCTGGGTAAGAGAAAATAAGACAATGGTTGAAATGGATGAAATACAGTAAGACAACTTCACTTAAAATGCTTTTCAATTTAGAGTATCTCTCAGTGGGAAAGATGATGTTTTTAAATGAATATCCCCCCCCCAATGTGATCTTGTGCCCTAGCTGATGCCATCTGTTCCTATTGACTACATACTATTAATTTATAAAGTACCACATAATTTCTGAGATAGAAACACCTTAATTGATGGTCACACATAAGAAAGTAAATATGGTAATAGTATTTATGAAATGCTAAAAATTTTTATTAAATTTTACTTAATATCTTTAAACAGTTGCGTGGTTCAAGAGAAAAAAGAATCAGAATATCAAAGTTATACCATCTTGACTACTGAAAGAAATTATCTGAAGTTGAAAAGAGGTTTCAACACATTTGCTCCACTGACACTTTCTTGGGCAGGATAGTATTGGCATTCTTTGTTCTTTCAGCAATTGTCTTTTCACCTGAAATTCAGAATTATCTTACAGTACCTCAATTTAATCGCTAAAAAGCATGGTATACTGTTTTGTCCTCGCTGTTTTTTTTCCTACATGTTTTGTAAGGTTATACTAAGAAGTTATTGCTTATGATTTAGATCTCCTATTGAAGAATATCTAATCATTTTTGATAACACAATAAGTCTTATGCAATCCTCACTGATACCATTTTTAAAATTTCATAGAAACACTACATATCTGCCTTTCAAACTTGCATATACAGTGGTATGAGGGAGTATTGGCAGAAAAATCAATTTACTCTGTGAAAAACATATTTTATCACAACCATGAATATGATATGGAGTGAAATGCAAAGTTTATATGATTACTTAGATAAAACATGACTTGAAAGAAATTATTACCCTCAAATAGTTCTTAATCTACCACACTTCATTTTTAGCCTCCCCTTATCTGATGTAGCATCTGCTTTCTGTGAGGGTGACTGGCTAGAAGCAAGGTGAGTAGCTGCAACAAAACTGCAACTTGTGGGACAGAAAATAATAATCTATTCTTATAGTGTCACCTTGATTCACTGGTATGCTCAGTGTCAGAAATACTCTCTTGTTCTACTATGAAAAATAATAGCTAAATATGGTCACAGTGTAGTCTTGGATTAATGATCATGAGAATCTCTTGTTGAGGTTCAGGAACAAGAAGGCTTGCTCTATTAACAGGATGCCATGAAAGAGAAATGTTACTATACCTCTTTCCTTGTCCATAGTGATCAACTAGGAAGTTAAAAGAATTGGAGTATAGGAATAGAGGACATCTTTCAGGCTGAACAAGATTCATAGAGCAGCTTGCTCCTAATCTATCAAAAATTATAAAATAAATATAACACTGACTGAGCTTGCTGGTTTCAACAGACTCCCAGATAGAAAATACTCCTAAATTGTCCGTGACTAAACAAACATACATTTTCTCATGTAATTGTCAAGAGACCCGCATATAGGCTTTACAGATGAGGAAATATTGCCATGAATGTCAGGTAACTTGTTTTATGATCACAGAACCAGAGTTCTTTTTCTTCTATTGCCTGATTTCCTCCATTGGTTTTTTGTTATTATTTGAGAATATTTTCTGAATTGTGCACTGTAAGTCTTTATACCTCTCTAGCTAGTGGTTAAGGACTTTGAACCAGCAGACATTTTCAAATTCCTGATTCTAAACAAAATAATTTTTCATTCGTGATCCTTTGAGGAACTAAATATCTTCTCTTTTTAATGAAAAATTGTTAGGAAATTCAACTCATGCCCAAAATACAAACCACCAATTTAGTCTTGTGTTCATCTGAATATTTTTATTATGTTTTTGATAATACTTACATTCGGAAAAACAACAGTGAAATTAACTATGATTTTGGACCTGTTGTTTTTCTGCATGATTTTTTTACATTTCACTGCACAACTCCCGGGTGAGAAAATTAAAACATGGCTCAAAATATTTACTATTTAAAACATGCCTAAATATTTAATGTGTACGTGTTTCCAATTTTTCCTAAAGTTATAGCTTTATCATTTAGGAGAGGAGTTCATTGAACTTACATAAAAATTGCATTATAATGTCTCTTGAAATATAAATTTTGTTGAGTATGTGTTTACTCTTTTTCTATAGTAATTGACTACTTGCAAGTAAGTTAAGTATTCTCCAGTAGCCTCATTTTTATTTCTTTTAGTCATTGAAATTTATTCCTGTCACCTGATAACATCATAAAAATCAAATCATACAAGTAGAAAAATTCCAGACTATTGATGCATTGCTGTCAAATGTTTCAGATTCAGAATAGCTTTCTTTATGCTGGAGGAAAATATCTGAACAATAAATAGAAAATGGTTGTGTGTACCAGGGATTTTTTTTGGAGGGGGGGTTTCAAAGTGGAAATATTTTATTGTTTTTAGTAATTAAAAAAGTAAATGTATGTGTTCTTACAAAGCATTAAACTGTACATAAATATACAAAGTAGACAATTAAAGACTCCATAATCCCACTCTTATATAATCAATCACAGAATTACAGGAAGATTTACTCATAAATACAAAGAAATGTAATAAATACATGAAAAACTTACAAGATCATTTACAAAAAACAGAAACAGTAAATATGGATTTAATTGAAATTTTAACATAGCCACATTTGGGAGGTGGAGGAAGGCTACGAGGGCAGTGTGATGGGTTCAAAAATCCTCCTTTGTCCATTTATCAATTGATGGAAATTTAGGCATTTTATTGCAGTGCATATATATAAAACAGCAATGGAAAGTAGTTGCTTCTGGGAACAGAATTTGGTATTACAGGCAAAGTAGATAGATATGTCCGGTTTGGCTTTAAGCCTTTATACTTTATGTATTTCTTTTCTTCTTCTTCTTTTTTTTTCTTTTTGAGGCAGGGTTTTGCTTTGTGATTCAGGCTGGCCTTGAACTCTGTGTAGGCCAAGCTGACCTGGAATTTATGACACCCTCCTGTCTCAGTCTCCCAGTGCTAGGATTACAGATGTAAGCCCCCACGCTGGCTATTTTATGTATATTTATAACTTATATACATGTAGACTGGGATAAAGCTAAACGAAGTAAGATGATGAAGCACCCATATTTGTTTTATTCATTTATTTATTTATTTATTTATGGTACGGGGGATCAAACTTAGGACCTTGCACTTGCGAGGCAGGTGGAGGCACCACTGACGTAAATCCCCGGCCCAAAACACCCATATTTAAAGACATCTTTTTGAAGTTTATTAACAGTACTGTTTTTTTTTTTCAGTACTGGGGATCAAATTCAGTACCTTGTGCTTTCGAGGCAGGTTCGACGCCACTGAGCTACATTAACAGTACTATTAAACCCTTTATTTTTTCAGTTCATATGAAATTTTTGTTTTAAAGATTGAATGAAGTACTTATAAACCATTGAGACATGACGAAAGCATTTACAGTAAGTTTTCAAATCATTTTAATACCTAGCTTTTTATGGGTTAAAAATAGCATTACTATTGTAGTATTTGTTTTGTTTTTATTAAAATGAGTTCTTTTCAAGTTTGATTATTATTAACCAATCCTGAGTTTTAGTACAGGCAGAGTATCCCTTATCCCAAATACTTGGGACCAGCCAGTTGCAGTGGTACTCTCCTTCTAATCCCAGCACTTCGGAGGCTGAAGCAGGACAATCGCTTTAAGTTTGAGGCCAGCCTGGGCCACTATGTAGTGAGTTCAAGGCCCACCTGAACTATATAGGAAGACTCTGTCTCAAAACAAAACTAAACCAACAAAAAAAGGGACCAGAACTATTTTGGAATATGTACATATACAGAATGTGATATTTTTTGGGTGGAACCTAAGTCTAAGCATGAATTTCACTTATGCTTCATAAATGCCTTCTGTACATAACCTGAAGGCAATTGGATACAGTAGTTTTCATAATGTTGCCTGTGAATCATAGTTCTATGGAGTGGAATTTTCCACTTGAGCATTCTGGATTTTTGGATTAAAGATGTTAAGTCTATAGTATGCTAAAGCAAGGTAGAAATATGATCTTTTTTTCTTTATGGGAATTGAACCCAAGGCCTTCACACTGAGCTATATTCTCAGTGTAACTTTTAAAATATCTTTTATTTTGAGGCAGGATCTGGCTAACTAGCTAAATTGCCCAGGCTGGACTTGAACCTTCATTCCTCCTGCCTCAGCCTCCCAGAGTTCTTGGATTATAGGAGTATGTCACCACACCCAGCTCAAAACTTGATAATTTGTAAAATTATTTTTCATCTTCTAAGCACTGTTTTATGGTAAAAAAAAAAAAAAAGAGAGAGAGACTATTTAGTCCTAAGTGTTCCTATAAGCAAATAATTTGTACTGCAGATGACTTTTATTTTCCTGACATTTAGATTATACAACTCTAATCACTAAATTCTTCCTCATCACTGAAGTATGTGTACTTCTTTATCCTCTGGGCCTGTGAATCCTCTGCTGTTGAGGGGCCCCCTGCACTGGGTTTCCATTTGTTCTGTTCTTCAATCTTGGCTCGCTGGGATGCGATGGCTTGGCTGAGACTGTCGAGAGCGGGGTCTTCCCCTTCCTCTTCACTTTCTTCTACCTCCTCAATTTCTTCTGGTTTGGCACTTTTCTTTTTCTTTTTTTCTTCTCTTTCTTTGGAGGCTAATGTTCTCTGAGAATATTTTTTGGACAGGAATAACTTAAGTGTCTGCTTTCCCCTCATTCATAACACTTTGATTTGTCAAAGTAGCTTTGTCTTTGGATGAATTCAGCTGCTCTCCCATTGTCAATAGCAATGCTTGCCTTTATCACTCTACCAAACAACTGTTTGTTGTTTATTGCTCTTGTGCAGTTTTGTGCAGAGTCTTTATCCAAAAATAATATAAATGCAATCCTTTTACTCTTCCTCATATCTTTGTCTTTCATTATAGTAACCATCACACCTTTGCCATACTTGGAAAATATCTGGAATAAGTCATTGTTTGTCAGGGAGAAGGGCAAGTTGGATGCATACACTGTGCTCTTACTTGGAGTCAAGCCACCACTCATTTCTTCAGGGATGGCAGCCAGGCACAGCATGGGTTTAACCTCGACTTTCCTCGCCCCTCATTGCGGCCTGGGCATCCCGTGCCCAGGCTGGGTCGGCACAGGTTTGGGGCTCACGGCAGTGGAGGGGTCCTGCATGGCTCCCTTCTGTCATACCAGAGATCTTATGGTAGCATGAATTACAATAATAACATAATAAATAAGAAATCAATGACATAGCACTGGGGTGCAAATAAGAGAGTAGTCATAATGTCCAGTTGTCTGGCCTAAGATTTTGTAGTTGTACATCAAGGATAGTCTGACAAATGCCAACATAAAAGCACTTAGAAAGCCTTCTTCTTTTAATAGCTATATTTGTTTTGACATTTGCTCAGGAAAACATAATTGCCTAAATACAAAAGACTTGTGAAGAAAACTACTTTTTAAAATTCACTAAAAATCTTTAAATATTTTTCTACCAAATCATTTTAAATAATTGCATAGTATTCCATTCTATGTTCTATATGTCTTCTAATGTGTCTAACTAAACACTTATTTGGGGCATTAGGGTTTACATAATTTTTCTCTGTCACAAACAGTACTACAATGAAGATTGTAGTATATGTTTCTTATATACTTGTCTCTTTAAAATAAATTTCTGTAAGTTGATATGGTACATTAGAGAACATTAAGAAATCATAAGACTTTTGATTCATATTCTCAGATTTCACTGTAGAGACACAATGAATTAAAATTCTTATTAACAATGAATGGGAATATCTCTCTCATTTTACAGTCCCTACCACTCAAATGCGATATTTAAAAAAACACTAGTAACTTTAAATATTTATTTGTTAGGGGCCAGGTATGTTATATATACCCCAGTAACAAGCCATTGTCCAGATGTGTATGTAAATTGAAGTGAAAAATAACATGAGTCAGCATACAAAATATTGTAATAGTTTATTTCAAGCCAATTCCACTCAGACCAAGTTTGTTAAAGTAGGAATAGTGTGTCTTTAGAAGCTATAACTTCCAATTGTCTTCCCTGCCACTAAATCAAGTATTGAGTGATTTGAGGTCACCCACACATGTTTACCTCTTCTAAAATGCATGGACTTCAAGAGAGAGTCATTAATAGTTTAGGACTTCTACCTTTGGATTTCTACCCAATTCATTGTTAATGAATTTTTTTCTGCCGTGTACCTAGCATAATTATCAAAGATCCTTGAGGCAACCATTATGACTTAACATTAACCTGCACACTACACTAAAACTAAATGTGTAATAAGCTTTAGTGTCACAGGTTGGTAATGTCCTTCCAAAATTCATATCTACCTAGAACCTTAGAATGCAATCTCATTTGGAAATATAGTCTTTACAGATGTAATTACTTAAAGATGTCTAGGTAAAATCATTTGGGACTAAAGGTAAGCCCCAAAGGCAATTGCTAGTATAAACTTATATTGAGAGGAGACAACACAGAAACACAGAGAATGTGAAGATGAAGGGAAATATTGTATTGATATGTTATAAGCCAAATCATGCCAAGAATGGTCTTCAACCATCAGAATCTAAAAGAGAGATGTGCAAATATTAAAATCAAATAGATAACAGCAGATTGTGACACCACAAAATACTAGGCCAAGAGCAGGTTTCAGTAACATCTATCACAAAATAAACTCTTAACCCTGTGCAATCTTGACATCTTTTCCCAGCTCATATTGAAACCTTACCACGCCACTTGGTCATACTGTAATTTCTGTGGTGTGACCTATAGTTCCAATCTTATAGACAGCCAGTAGAGTCAACTCATAGCTAACTCCCTTTCCTAAGAATTTCCTTGTATTAGTCGATTCCCCTTGCCTTTCTGAGACCTACATTAGGTGTATTCTTTAAGTTGTGCAATCTTTTTCATACAGAAGAATTTGCTACCCAGCCTGCACCAATCTAAATTCTTTACAAAAATTGAGGTAATCCCTTTTCCCACTTTTGATTTTTGGTCTTACATATTGTTTAAAATCTGTAAGACCCTAAAGCACATGTTCAGCCGGCTAAAAATTTGTATCTCTCAGATATAACTCTGATCAGCCCAAATAAATTCTTTTTTTTCTTAATCAATTTGTGATTCAGTTGCTCTTATGGATCAACAGTTACATGGGATGGTTTCTCCTTTGGCGACGCCAAAAGAAACCACTTGTGCTAACAACGTGATTTTAACTTTTGGCCTTCTGAACTGTGAGAGTAGAAATTTCTGTTAAGCCACCTAATTTGTAATGTATTGACACAACAACCACAAGAAACAAACACATTTACTACATTACTATGCCAATAATTACAATAATTCGTTTGGTTTAAACTGCATTTGCCTATATGGTTTTCAACTTCTCCATTGATCTATCACTTGAAAATGTTCTACAACAGTATAAGTTATTAGTTAGTAATTTCATCATCTCTGCTGCCAATGAGTATTTGGGGTATATATGTTGAAAGTGAATCAGCTCTCACACTGAAGTCTATATCTTATTTTTCACAGTGAATTTACAAAAAGTTGTGTTCCCTTTGCACATTTTGGCATATATATTATCTGACACTTTTGTTCCTTGTTCTTTTTTGGTTTGACTAAATTTTATGTAAGAAGATTAAAAATATGACAGTTCCCTCAGTGTTTACCTAGGGTGAGGTATGAAAATGACCTCTCATATGAATAGCTAAATATATGTAATACTTGGCATTGAGAAGTATTTTCCAATAGAGAAGCTGAAAGAAAACTTTGTCTTAATTTCCTGTTCAAGCAAGACATTTGTGTTGTTTTCTCCTCATTTGCACAGTAATCTTGTTGAAAATTATATTTTCAGTTTGAACCTTTCTGTGATACAAGCTCCAGATTCACATTCAGCTCATACTAAAGGTATTAAATGACTATAGAATGTAAATTTTAATAAAAGCTGGAATCATTAAAGTCCTTGGTGTTAAAAGGATCTTTTTACCTCAACAACAGAGTTTTTAATTTACAACATTGTGTTTTGTCACTTTTCACCTACATTACTAATAAATAAGGTCTCTAGTCATAACACATTAAAAGTATAAGGAATGGTACTATGATATATTAAGTATCTATTATGTTCTAGCAAATTATCCCAATGTATGCTGGCTTAAAATAGCAAACATTTATTATTGCTCATTTTGTGTGGGTTGGGAACCCAGGTGTGCCTTTGTTGAAGGTTTCTGAACCAAGATATCTCACAAGGCTACAATCAAGTTTTCAGTAGGGGTGTAGTCATCTCCAAGTTTTGCTAAGGGAGGATCTGCTTCCAAACATACAGAGATGTAGGAAGGCTGTAGTTGGATACATCTGGCTGTTGGATACATCTGTTGCATGTCATGTGGGACTGTCAATAAGGCAGCTCAAAACATGGCAATTATCTTCTTTCAGAGTCAGTGCATACAGCAGGAAGAGAGTGATACTCTATTCTCAAATGTAGCATTCACTTATGTGTATAATATTATATTCTTTAAAAATGAGTCACTAGTTCTGGTTCACACTCCAAAAGAAAATATGACAAAAGGGCATGAATATCTGGATATGAAGATCATTTGATCCCACCTATTATATATGGCTAAAATATCACCACAGGCCCTCTCTAGAGCCATCAGATTGTTATGTACGAATTTATAAAAAATTAATGGCTCCATCTTATAATTATAAAAACACTGTGATCTGGTCAATGCTACTACTTAAATATTAAATATGTATATATATATATACATATTTAATTTGTTTTCCCAATATTGAACATTCTAAATTGTCCCTGAGAGCTTTTCAATAAAGACTGAATTTTGAAGACTTACTGATTGCTAGATATTTTATTATACATAAAAAAATAAAAATGAAATTATAAGGATACTACTTCCTACAGGGAGTTCTTTCAGGGTTTAGAAACACAAGAGAAAGCGCCAGGGATTTAGCTCAGTGGTTCTGGCACCTGCCTTGCAAGCGCAAGGTCCTGAGTTCGATCCCCGGTACCAAAAAAAAAAAGAAACACAAGTGAAGACAAACAAAGGAGTGAGCAAATCATTGTGAATTATGATCAACAGAGGAAATACAAAGTTAAGAAGTTCATTATTCACTTTTTTGTCCACATCTTAGTTTTAGGGGCAAAAAGTCATGAACATAGTCTGAAATTTTGATAATTTTGTATAGTTTTTTGATTTGATGCTCCTCTATTTTTTTAATTAATTATATTGGTACATTGAAGATATAGAATATAATGACATTCATCACTGGAAATTTGTACCTTTACATAATCCATCATGGTTCTTATATTTTCCCCATTCCCCTGACCTCCTTTCAACCCCTTCACCCCTCCCTATCTACAAAGACTTTGTTTCCATTTTTTTCTCATATTAATTCCATTCCCTTCTTTCTTTTTCCTTACCCCTCCCATTTCCCCTTTCCCTTTGTCCCTTTTCTTCCTATTTCACATTATCTGTTATACCTTTTAGTCCTTATTTACACTTTCAGTTTCTCACACTAGAGAAAATATTCGGTATTTACACATGTGTCTCCTATTTCACTTAAGAGTATCGCCTCAATGTGCACCCATTTAGTTTTAAATGTCACTAGTTTCTCGTTCTTTATGGCTGAGTAATACTCCATTTTATTAAAAAAACCACATTTTCTTTATCCAATCTCCAGTTGATGGGCATTTGGGTTGTTTCCAAATTTTAGCTATCACAAATTGTGCTGCTATGAACATGGGTGCACATATATCACTTGGTATGATTCTTTTAATTCTTTTGGGAAGATACCCAGCAGGGGAATAGCTGGGTCAAATGGGATTTCCAATCCTAGTTCTTTAAGGTATCTCCATAGTGATTTCCACAGTGGTTGCACCAGTCTGCACTCCCACCAGCAGTGGAGTCAGATTCCTCTTTCACCACTAGCATTTGTTGTTGGTTGAATTTCATGATGGCAGCCATTCTTTCTGGGGTGAGGTGAAATCTCAGTGCTGTTTTCATTTGCATCTCTCAAATGACCAGTGATCTTGAACATTTTTCATATGTTTATTTGCTATTTCTACTTCTTTGTCTGAGAAATGATGCTCCTCTCTTTTGCAAGTCAAAGAAGTTCCCTATAGTTTTTAAAAAATTCATTTCATATTGTTTATTCCATGCAAAGTTGGTGGAACATGCATAGCTTTTAGTACTTCTGCATTGTCCCTGCACATAAGAATTCAGCTTATAAATGCACTCAGGAGTCCAAAGGAGGCCTACTTATACACTGTAGTGTCTCCTTTTTCAAGTTGAAGACAATCAGTCTCACCAGGCTTACATAGATAATATCTTCTTCTCTAGCATTTCATATGAAAAAAAGTTCAAGTCTCACTCTATGGATATAATTTCTTATTAGTTAACCTATCATATCTCTTAATTCTTGTCCTAGATTTCATTTGATTTCTTGCAGTTTACTAAATTGTGCCTTACAGAAA
Organism: Heterocephalus glaber; assembly: GCF_000247695.1. Next base: position 6,225,326 of record NW_004624851.1, on the reverse strand, counting down.
TGTAAACTTTACTCATGTAATTGCATTTATGCTTAACATCTTTTATTTTTGTGATTCAGTCAAGTTCCCTTTGCTGTTGATGAAACATACTGCTAATATTTACACTGACATCTTTTCTTTGGTGTGCATTAGTTTGGTGAATATTTATGAGCTTATCTGATCTGTGTATGTAACATTTAAATATTTGTCATGAAAAATTATTTTGGCTGACAATGTTGCTACAAATATGAACATCAATGGTGCCAAGGATGAAAACATTTACCTGTGAAATGACATACCTTGATAAATATGAAAATCAGACCTGGCAATGAGGTTTATGAAAGAGAAAATGACCCTCAGGAGATATAAAGAACAACAAATATACCAATATCACAAAGCTCAGTGCTTATGCTGTCAAATCAGTAGTAAGCAAGGAATGTAGAAAAATAATCTGCTGTATAAGATTAATCAGGACTTGATGAAGATAATCACCAAGTGATTAAGGTAGAAATGGCATTATATTAGAATTAAAATGTTACCTTGAAAATATAACACAATGGTAATGTATTAGTACATTGAGGCAAAAAGAGAAATTAAAGAAATTCAAATCATGATAAAGAAGTTTTCACACAAAATGACCACAGAGAAGATATTTTAGACGGAAAAAATTGTTAAAGCTCATAAAATTGCATTTAGCAAGAAGCTTAACACAACAATATAAAAGGACAAAAGAGGTGGCTAGTGACATATGACACTGATGTTGTACACAGCTCCTTTGCATTTTCTTTAATCCGGTCTACAAGAAATAAAAATCACTTTTCAGACATTCCTGCTGAGGAACACAAAATTTTCAAATAAATGAAATTACATTCATGTCATAGCAGGTAGCAACACAATTAGAGTGACTAAATGCTGATAAAGCCTAAGACTTAAAGAACTAAACAAATTCTTTGTAAGTTCCAATGAGTCCAGAGTGGCCAATCTTATGAAAGAGCTGCCTTCTGAAAATGGTATGCTTTGTTCAGTGTTGGGGTATTACATGTTAGAAGGAAATGAAGGATTGCATGTTGTCTTGTGACTAAGCAAAGTTTCACTTATAATTATCAAATCAGGTCTCTTCAACTAAAATTTTATCCATTAAGCTTTAAAACTCAATATTTGATTGTGAATCTTTTTGATTCAGTATGAAGATTGATCAAATTTTCCCATGATCACTCAGGATACTCAGAAGCTTGGAGAACAGGAAAGTTTTAAAAAGTTTTCATTAATACATGTTTGCAGTACACAATGTTTATATTCCTTGTGTGGAGTTAATACATGTGCATAACACTTTTTAACAACCCCTTTTGCACCCTCCATCCCTACATCTCTTGATCCTGTTCCCATTTGAGAAACACCTATTTCTCTACTTCCTATTATCTTTTATTTTACTATTTGTTTACAATTTGGGTTTCTTATAAAAAAGATAGCTGAGATATTTAAGCTTGTGTTTGATTTATTTCACTTAATATTATAGTCTTAAGGAGCATCCATTTTCTAACAAATGACTCAAGTAGCTTTAAATCCTGTCTCCACCACTGAGGAGTTGTGTCACTTTCGAAAAATTATTTAATCTCTCAAATTCTCTGTGGCTTGACCTAAAATGAGTAGACAAATCCTTAGGTTGTTGAAAAGATAAATGAGAGAACATAAATAAAACATTTAAAAAGTGTTTTGAACATAGTAATGCTTCTAAACTGAGGTCTACTTGTGAAAATTAAAAACATAATGCAAGTGACACAATTAGGAAAGTACTCATTTCAAAGTAGTAATGCTCAATATATGGCATTATAATAGCAATATAATAACAACTATAATAATAATAATTTTATCTTATGTAAAAATAGAGAATAATTTAGAGCTGAGGGAAAATTGCTGGCTCCAAAATACAGTACAAAATTAAAGTTTTTAAAATGACACAAATACTGAAAGAATAAAGGAATAAATAAATATCAAATATCATAAAAAAGTATCAGGCAAAATTTATAATATATCCTCCTTGAGACCTACTGTCACTGCTACTCACCTGCTATCCTGAGAATAATCACTACTATCAATTCCACTTTTATATGCATCTGAATGCAAACATGTAACTGTGTGATGAAATCTGATTATTCTACAACTAGCTCTATTCTATAACAATATTGCTTCAAGATCATTCCATGTCAGTACATAGATATCTACCATATTTTTCTGTTAATTATTCCATGATTTGTAATGTGAAAAACACATTGATACCCTTATCCACACCCAAAATTGTGAACTTTTTACTTACCTCTATTGTTTCTCCACTAAGCAATGCTGCAATGAAAATCTGCATAAATGGTTTTTTGTAAATACATAAAAATAAATATGTATCTAGGACACAGTCATAGAAATGAAATTATTGGTTTGAAGGGAGTATACTATTAAAGATTGCATAGATGAAGTAAAATTGCCTTCAAATTGCTTTTTCCAATTTACACTATCAATCACATGTGCTAGTAGTTGTTTCTCCATACTCTTAGAAACACCAGAGTTTCTCTTCTGCACTTTCTGCTTTTTACTCTCCTTTGTCTTTTGCTTTTCTGATGGGAAAAGTATGTCATCACTGTTTTGAATTATATTTTTCTAAATTTTTGTGTGATGAAGTATCTTTCTGTATGTTTACTGGTAAATTGTATAACTTTTTGTGTAAAACATCTGTTGATATACTTGTCCATTAATATTTATTTGATTATTTGGCTTCCCCCCATTTCTCATTTACAGTATTTTCTCATTTGAAATTTCAAATCTTTTCCCACTGTATATAACACAAATATTTTTGCTCTATCACTTTTTCTTCAGCTCTTTAATATCTTTTAGAGTCCAAAAGGTCAGTTGTTGTCATATTTGTCCATATTTTTCTAATTTCTAGGTTTGGAATGTTAAGAAATGGCTTCTCATTTCAAAAATAGTTTTCATAATCTTCTATAGATACTTTTAAACCTGTTTATTTTTATTAAATTTTCTGTTGTATCTTAAAAACATTTCTATCTGTCATATGACAGATGGAATTTTTGCCAAATACTTATCAAAAATATCTAAATAGTCTATGTTTTATTAAGGGAATCATCTTTTCCATGTTGTTTTGAAATGCCACCTCATCTTCTGTTCAAGCCTCGTAAATAAATGTGCCCATTTCTGGACTCTATTCTTTTTTATTATATATTTGTCTATCTCTGCCTATTGCCCTAATGTGTTAATTATTATAGCATAACATTATTTTTAAATCCTATTGATACAAATTTGACTACTGATTATTTTATTATTTATGTTTGTATATTTTGTATTTAATGAATATTAGAATCAAATTTTATATGGTATACATATCCTCTTAAAACTTTCATTCAGATGCATTGTATTTATTATAGTAAGAGGTTGGAGGAACACTATGTTATTAAGTTCACCTAAGAAAATTTACTATATCATGTATTATAATTTAAGCATACTTTATATTTTATTTTCATTTGGTCTGACAAATATCTTTTTTGGCAAATATTATTTTCATGCCTTAATATTAAAAATCTCACTGCAGTTATGATGTTGTTCTATTTTTCAATTGATTAATTTGGTATATAATTTATAATGAATTGTTTTATATATTGTATCAATATAATTTGTGAATGGTTGTAGACAATTTATTGGATTTTTGGTTGTTTCTTGTGGACCAACATACGGCCTGTGAAGAATGGCAATTTTGTTTCTTCTTTTTGTAACATTAAACCCTCTTTTATCTATAGAGAATAGAATCTAAGAATTATTTTTCCCAACTTCTCTAAGAGCTAGTATTCTGGAAATGATTTAGGTTTAGCAAATCATATGCTCTCAATTCACACTTAGTTTAGACATAGGTTTATGGAGAAAGAAGCATATACAAGTCAAACATTTTTCTCATCCATACTATGGCAAAGGCATTGTGATTATGCAGGCAGCATCTAGTTTGGTAATTTTATCACTGCTAAGCAACTTGCTGATATGAGAGCTCATTATTTGCAGACACAATAGTTCCTTTATAGCCTAGTTCTTTAATGTGGCTTTAAGAGTTATTCTTGGTAGATTCCATTTCTTCAGCTTTCTGATGATTAATAAATATTATTTTATTTTTTCTATCTACTTTAATTTTTGTTGTCTGAAACAAATAAAATATGACCAATATGCTTTTCAATATTTAAAATATGTCAGATCATCTTGTTTTATTTCAGTGGGCAACAGTTAAGGAATGATACTGAGATACTATCAGTTGGTGTCTTCATGTTATTACTGATTTCAATTCAAATGAATTATACATCAATATTTAGGATAATGTTTACTATGGTTTTATATATTCTATCAAAGTACGGAATTCTAGTCTTAGGTTGCTAAGAAGTTATTTATTTTAACATCAAATTTTTTGAAATTTATCGAATACTTTTTGTTCCTATTAATAGAATAATTACATGCTTTTTATTTTTCTGCATTTCACTACTATGAGTCTACTGATGTTATGCCATCCTTAAAGTTTGGAGATAAATACTAATTATGTATATCTTAAATATTTTAATGCATAATTTATTTTATTTACTATTTTTTTTTTTTTTTTTTTGGTACCATGGATCGAACTCGGGACCTTGTGCTTGCTAGGCAGGCGGCGGAACCACTGAGCTAAATCCCCGGCTATTTTGTAATTTTTAATTAAAATTCTACAACTTATGATGTTACAAAAATGTGTATTGCCCTCTCAGGAAAGAAATCCTTTTCTGAAAATGAGACAACACAAAATATTATCCTGTATTATTCACTTTCCTTTCACTGGGACATAATGTCCAACTTGCTGGAGTTAAAGGAGGAAAGGGTTATTTTGGGGAGTTCAAAGGATTCAGTCTATGGTCACTGGATCTAAAGCAGAAATAAAATGGTAGGTGAGCCTGGCAGAGGAAAGCTGCTCAATAGACAGGAGGAAGTAGTAAGAACCCAAGATAAGAATATACCATTCCAGACCATGCCCCCAGTAAGCCACCTTGTCCAGCTAGATCCCATCTCCTAATACCACATTCAGCTATGAACACATAAATGGATTGATCCACTGATGTTTGTATCATAGCCATGATCCAATCACCTTCCAATGACCGCACGAGGCTTGGAGGGAACATTTTATATAAACTATACCAATGCAAAGGAGACATATCTATGGTCAGCAGAATGATTTTTGGTTTGGGTTTTTTTCTGTGCCAGAGAAAGAGAAGACTTTCCCCATGCAAACCTAGAAGCTAGCAACTCATCCACTCTGTGCTGGAAGTTCTTGTGGAGAAGCATTAAAAGATAATGCAACTATTTAAATGACAAGAAATTAAAATAATTATCTAAATTGTTTGAAGGCTTAAAAATTTTACATATAGCCAAAATGTGATTAGAATTTAGAATTTCAAAGTGTAGATGCTCACCCAGTTACCAGAACTTCTGGTCTTGTCATAAATTTTTAATATCATGACAAACCGTGTTTATTTAAGTAGAGAGAAAATGACTGGGTATAGTTGCACACATCCCTGTAATCTCAATATTCTGAGGAGCTGTGGCAAGAGGATCACAAGTTTGAGCCCAGCTTGGACTACTTAGTGATGTAGCAAGACTCTGCCTAAAAATAAAAATGAAAACAAAAGGGCTAGGAATGTAGCTCAGTGCAAAGGCCCTGAGTTTATTCTTCAGTACTGAATAAAAAGGGAGATAGGAAGAGAGAAGGAGAGGGTGAGGCATGTAGCTCAGTGTGAAGGTGTTAGGCTCAATCTTCAGTACTAGAAAGAGAAAGAGAGAGAGAGAGGAAGAGGGACAGAAAATGAAAGAAAGTACAGCAGAAAATTTAAAAATTAAAATATGTGGGATAATATAGAAAACATAGCGATGACTAATATAATAGCAATTGTTATGCAGTATAATGATAGTAGTAGATAAAAAACTTACAATTATTTTATCATTGATGCATAATGATATCCCTGTATATATTTATCATTCTACACTGATTCCGTGGTAGGAAATAGAAAACAGGCTTATTTAAAGAGCTGAGTGGGATACCAAATAAGAGAAAGAGTATCTGTAGATTTGATTTACTGGAAGGATTGGTTGAAGGCTTTCTGCATTAGTAATATCCATCTCTAAGATCAAAGTGGTTCTACATAATGTCAGAATACAATTAGGCTCTTCATTTCCATTAGATCAGAAAGTATCACACTGGGTTTTTTCAACACTTTTTCTTTTTTTTTTCTTTCAACACTTTTTCTTTCTGAGACTTGTATACAATAATTCAAGTGATTTTAACAAACGTCTTTGTGCATTTTTTTATTGATCAACTGACTCTCATGCCAAGATCAAACATTTTACTACCTTGCTGATTATCAATTTTTTCTGAGCATTAACTGATCAAGTTTTGAAAACTAATCAAGACAGATAATACATTCTCAAACTTTTCCAAGAGGTATGCAATAATGAAGATCTGATGTGTCAAATTAGATAGATAGACATGAACATGGAATATAATTAGTCAAACTGTTGTTTACTATCCAAATCTACTCCCTCTAGCTATCAGAAAAAAGAATACCACTCTTATTTCCTGGAGATACCAAACAAGAGATATATATTCCAAAAGAAAAGATTAGCAATTATAAAATAAAATGGATAAAGATCAAAACCTGGACCTGAAACTTGAAATGTAATGACTATTCCCCAAATTCTTCATGTCCATTTCTTCTCTATACAACATTTTATGCTTTGCAATGTATGTGTATATATGTATTAATATATATACCATGAATATTAATTTAAAATCATTGAATGAATGACTATTGAAATACCTTATTTATCTGTTTAATAAATGTGCTATGCTTATAAATTCCTCAAGGATAGAGGCTATATATACTGTATATCTTTCTACTTTTCCCTGTTATAAATGAAAATAAATATAGTCAGTCATATTAAGGGCAATTTTAAGAAAACAGAACAAAACTGAACTAAATCACCACCTTATAAAACTCTTTTTTGTGTATCATTTTATAATCCTTTGCTCTAGTAAAATGTCTTTTACATGATCAAAATCATTTGGTGTATTTAATTGTATACATTAAAAACTTAACATATTATAAACCTTTCCATGTCACTATATAATCATCATAATTATATTTTATTTGAACCACAATATTACATTCTATTAATAAATCATAATTGTATATAATATAAATTTTTGGATAGTCACAATGTACATTTAACTTACTGGTTTACATGTAAAATATGTGTAGTTGCTTTCTCTCATACATGATGTTACCCAAACCTATCCATTTATATCATGAACATATTCATTTGTAGAGTTTATTGCATAGTACAGAATATCACATTGACATATATTTTTATAACAAATGATACTTGATATAAAAAAATGAATGCCTTTACTGGATTTGCTACATAGTTTTATATTCTTCTTCAATGTTAAATTTCATCAACAAACATACATGATAATTGTGCTAGCCCAGGTTCTTAGGATATTTCAAATGTTGAAAACATGTATATAATCATAATCTCTATTATGCTTAACACTGAATTTTTCAGAACTACTACGTATAAGTGTTGCGTAAATATTATATATCTCACACTATGAGATAGAGAAACAGGATGATAATAAAGGAGATTAGATCATATTGACATTCAGAAGAAAATGTGCTATGAACCAAAGTACTTCAAAGAGTAATATACAACTATGACAACTACTCAACAGTAAGGAAGGAGAGACAAAGAACATTAACAAATAACCATACAGATAGTACAAATGTTAGATGAAAAAGATGTATAATATATTGGAAGTGCTTAGAACAATACCTGATAAATATTATGTGCTGTATGATGACTTGTTATTATGATCCATATTAATTTGGTTGAATGTTTTTATGAATTAGGTATTATTATTCCTGATATCTTTAGGTGGGGAAACTGAGGCAGAGCCATTTGCTCTCTTTATGTGTGAGGTAGAACCGAGCAGTGGGTTCCAGAAACTACACTTTTATCAGTGTGCTAACTTGCCTCTGTTTAACAAAATTTGTTGATGAGTTAAGTAAAGGGATACATCTAGAACAGTGTAGTACGTTAAAAGATTAGTGCAGAAGTCAGCAAAACTTGAGATGAAAAAGGGATAGTCTGTTACTTTACACCTGATAGTCTAAGCAAAGTTTTACAATTTTTCTCTAAGTAAATTATATAGAGAAGTAAGAAATGAGTCATGGATTCAATTTATACTTTCATTCAACACCAACTAAGGCCTGACTATATGCTAAACTTTGTTTCAAAGTGCAGAGGTGGGGGTACAGCAATGAACATAAACACACACACAGGTTCCTGCCTCCATATAAATATAAAGTTTATATGTGGAAATTAAGGGGCAAAAACAATTAAGATATAAGTAAAGAAATACACACACTTACATGCAGAGTTTACACATGATGAAAAATAAAGAGGAAAAATACAGCAAAGTATTGAATTTAGATAATACCAATGGTATAAAGAAAGATGTTTTTTAAACAGGATTTTCATAGATAAAGTCTTTTTTTTACTCTGTCAAATGTAGTCTTTATTCAGCTGACAAGCATTTTTCTACAGCTGTACTTATGAACATCACATGGTAGTAAAACTGAAAGCTTTTTTCTCCAGACATTGTTTTCTTTTTTTAACCTTATTAAAAATGAGGTTGGCCCTAAAATGTAGAAAGAAAAAATATAAATTCACAAAAATTTTACACTATCAAAGAGTCACTAAAACACCACATTTTTTGATATAAAACCCTTTTTGTTTTAAAAGGAACACAGAAACTTGTTTTTGATGATGTGGTTTCTTGCTGTTACCAGATTGACAGGGGAAAGGAAACAAAGAGGGAGGGATTGGGTTGTTTTACTTTTGATCTGCCTTCCCTAACAAATACTCTTGTCAATAGAGAAAATCTACTTAACTCAAGGTGCAGTGAAGATGAGGAAAGAAAAGTGAGAAATGGACCATTTGATCATTCTCTGTCCCTACTCCCTTTAGCCTCCAAACCACCTTCAGAAGGCCTATTCTCTAGACAGAGATAGAGCTGAGGAAGAAATACAAACCAGGAACAGATGGGACCGCACCACCCATCCACCCCACCTTCAACGATGAAAATTAATCTACAACATATTACTCCAGGGGAAAACTGCCACGGAGAGAAAGATGAGCCCCCAACTCTAACAATTCCAAAAGTCTGACAAAAACTTAGTTTTTTACAGCGCAGTTATTTAGATAAAATATAAATATTTATGCAAAACATAAAGTCCACTCAAATATTCTTCAATCTATCTCTTATTTAAAAGCAAAAAAATCAAAATTAAATGTTTTAAGGTTTATCTGACAGAAAAGATGACTTTACACACAAATAGGCTCGAGTGGGTGGGAGACCTAGAGGACTAGGAGGCTGCCCAGGACCAACCCTGCCCCTGTCCCCGGGTGGCTCTTCAGTGCTGTCAGAAGTACTGGACTGAATGGTTCACCTCCCCTGGCACTGTTTGCCAAATCGATGGACATTTCTCAGATGCCTCAGCTCTCTGCTCAGACCAGCCAGCAGCCACCTCCCAAGTGCAAGCACCCATAATCTCTGGCGGGTGAGTTTCTGCTGAGCAGGAACGGGGGCCAGGGCCATGGCTATAGCTCCAAGTGAACAGTTTTCATCTCACATATTGAAGACTTAACTTGGGCACAGTTATGTGTAGGGCAGTGAACCCAGAACCCCTTCTATCCCCGGCCTTCATTGCTCTGGGGATTTCTGCTGTTGGGGAAGAGATCCTGGGGTACACAAGATAGAAGAAGGAAAACTAAAACCACAGGTGCTCATGGGATTAGGAAAGATCCAATTCTACCCCTCTTCTTACAAAAGTTTAAGACTCAAAACTCCTGAGGGAAAAGAGAGTGTCTGCTTGAAAGAGTGCATAGTTTGAAGAGACTGGAATGGAAATAAACAAGAGAAATTGTTCCTGTAATTTTCCAAAGAAAAAAAAAGTGATGGTATGAAACAATGGGAACAGTGGCAATAAAAACAGACACTTGGGGAAAACAAATGGATCCAATTCTCACACAGACACAAACACACACACACACACCACTCTTTTCCTTTCTTTTTAAAATTTTTTTAAAATTAATTTTATGGGTACATTTAAGGTATACAATATAATGACATTCATTATTGGAAATTTGCACCTTTACATAGTCTATCTTGGTTCTCATTTTTTCCCCATTCCCCTGCCCTCCCTTCAACCCCTCCACCCCTATCTACAAAGACTTTGTTTCCATTTTTTATTTTTCTCATATTAATTCCATTCCCTTCTTTCTTTTCCCCTACCTCTCCCACTTCTCCTTCCTCTTTGCCCCTTTTCTTCCTATTTCACATTATCTATTACAACATTTAGTCCTTATTTACACATTCAGTTTCTCACACTAGAGAAGCTTTTCAGTATTTACACATGTGGGTCCTATTTATTTCATTTAAGAGGATCTCCTCAATGTGCATCCATTTAGCTACAATGTTTCTAGTTTTTCATTCTCTATGACTGAGTAATACTCCATTTTATTAAAAAATCCACATTTTCTTTATTTAGTCAGCAGTTGATGGGCAATTGGGTTGCTTCCAAGTTTTAGCTATCAAGAATTGTGCTGCTATGAACAAAGGTGCACATATATCACTCTGGTATGGTTCTTTTAATTCCTTGGGGAAGATGCCCAGCAGGGAATAGTTGGGTCAAATGGGACTTCCAGTCCTAGTTCTTTGATTTCCACAGTGGTTGCATCAGTCTACACTCCAAAAAGCAGTGGAAAAGGGTTCCAGCATTTGATTTCATGATAGCAACCACTCTTTCTGGGGTGAGGTGGAATCTCAGTGTTGTTTTCATTTGCATCTCTCAACTGACAAGTGATGTTGATCATTTTTTCATATGTTTATTTGCTGCTTTTACTTCTTTGAGAAAGGTCTGTTTAATTCAGATGCCCATTTTTGGATTGGGTCTTTAAATTTGGGAGGTCTTTTTTTTTTAAGTTCTTTATATATTCTAAATGGTAGACATTTGTCTGAGGGACAGCTGGTGAAAATTTTTTCCCACATTGTGGGTTGTCTCTTCACACTGTTGGTGGTTTTTTTTGCTGTGCAGAAGCTTTTTAGTAAGAAGACATCCCACTTGTTGATTATTTGTGCTAGCTCACGGGCAACTGAGGTTTTCTTCATAAAAAAATTTCCTACACCAATGTTTTCAAGAGTTGTACCAAACTTCTGTTCCAACTAAGCATTTCTGTTTTAATATTTAGATCTTTAATTCATTTCAATTTTTATTTTAGTGCATTGTGAAAGATATAGGATTATTTTTCATCTTTGGCAAGTTGAAACCCAATTTTTCCAGTACCATTTATTAAAGAATCTATCTTTCCATCAGTGAGGGTGTTTGGGTCCTTTATTGAAGATGAGGTGGCCGAGTATGTCTGGAGTTGTTTCTGCATCTTTTAGTCTGTTCCACTGGTCCTCAGGTCTGTTATACCAATACCATGTTGTTTTTATCACAGTAGTTTTGTAGTATAGTTAGGGATTGTGATACCCCCTACTGTGCCTTTATTGCCTAGTATTGATTTTGCTATTCAAGGTCTCTTCTTGTTCCAAATGAATTTTTGAATCATTTTTCCAGGTCTGTGAAATATGCTGCTGGGATTTCAATTGGGATTGCATTGAATCTATATAGCAGTTTTGGAAGTATGGTCATTTTCACTATGTTGATTCTTCCTACTCAGCAGTAAGGGATGTCTTCCCATTTTCTGATATCCTTTTCCATCTCTTTTTCTAGTGTGCTTTAGTTTTCAGATAGAGGACTTTGATTTCTTTTGTTAGGTTGATTCCTAGGTATTTCAATTTTTTGGATGATATTGTGAAAGGAATTGATTGCCCCATCTCTCTCCCAGTGAGTCTTTTTCATGTACAGAAAATCTACTCATTTTTGTGTGTTGACTTTGTATCCAGCTACTCTACTGAACTTGGTTATTATGTCTAGAACACTTTTGGTGGAGTTCTTGGGGTCTTCTATATAGAGTATCATGTCATCTGCAAATAATGACAATTTGACTTCTTCATTTCCTATCTTTATTCCTTTTATTTCTTTCTCTTGTCTAATTGCCATAGCTAATGTTTCCAGAATTATATTGAACAAGAGTGGTGATAATGGACATCCTTGTCTTGTTCCTGATTTTAGTGTGAAGGATTTCAGTTTTTGACCATTTAGTATGATATTGGCTGTTGGATTTTCATAGATGACTTTTATCCAATTGAGGTAGAGACTGTCTATTCCAATTTTTGTAGGGCTTTTATCATAAATGTGTATTTGATTTTGTCAAGCGCTTTTTTGCATCTATTGAGATGATCATATGGTTTTTGTCTCTGGCTCTGTTGATATAGTGTATTACATTGCTTGATTTGGATATGTTGAACCATCCCTACATCCCTGGGGTGAATTACACTTGGTTAGGGTGTATGATCTTCTTCATGATCTTCTGCATTCTACTTGCCATTATCTTATTAAGGATTTTTGCATCTATGTTCATTAGTGAGATTGGCCTATAGTTCTCTTTTTCGGTTGGGTCTTTCTCTGCTTTAGGTATCAAAGTGATGCTTGGTTCTGGGAATGAATTCGGAAGTATTGCTTCCCTTTCAATTTCATTGAAGAGTTTAAACAGTAGTGGCAGTACTTCCTCTCTAAATGTCTTGTAGAATTCAGCAGGGAAGCCATCAGGACCTGGGCTTTTCTTAGTTGATAAGTTTTTAATTATGTTTTCAATTTCATCGATTGGTATTGGGTTGTTTAGAATTTTTAGGTCTTCTTCGTTCAACTTTGGTAACTCACATGTATCTAGGAATCTGTCCATTACTTCTATATTTTCCGTCTTATTGGCGTATAGGTTCTTGAACTAGGTATCAATGATCCTATGTATTTCTGCTGGGTCCATTGTAATTTTGCCCTTTTCATTCCTAATTGCATGGATTTGGGCCTTTTCTTTCATTTTTCTGATAAGGTTGACTAAGGGTTTGTCAATTTTGTTTATTCTTTAGATGAACCAACTCTTGGCTTCATTGATTTTTTGTATCGTTCTCTTAGTCTCCATTACATTGATTTCTGCCCTGATCTTTATAATTTCCTCCCTTGTATGAGTTTTTGGTTTGTCCTGCTCTTCTTTTTCTAGAAGATTGAGGTTCAGCATCAGGTTGTGTAATTGAGCTCAGTCTGTTTTTCCTAATGTGAGTATTCACTGCTATGAATTTCCCTCATAAGACTACTTTCCCATAGATTCTGAAATGTTATATTATGCATTGTCATTTAATTGTAAGACCTGTCTTATTTCTTCTTTAATTTCCTCTGTGACCCATTGGTTATTCAGAAACTTGTTGTTTAGCTATCATGTGTTTATGAACTTCTTGCAGTTTCTTTTGCTATTGATCTCCAGTTTCATCACAGTATGGTCTGATAATATACAGGGGATAACTTCAATTAGTTTGCATTTTCTTACCCATGGTCTATGAGTGAGTATGTGGTCTATTTTGGAGAAAGACCCATGTTCACCTGAAAGGAATGTATATTCTGATTTTGTGGTGTGGAACACTCTGTAAACATCTATTCAGTTCATTTGTTCAAGAGTTTGATTGACTTCTAATATTTTGTTGCTTATTTTTTGTCTCACTGATCTATCTATTTGTAACAGTGGGGTATTGAGGTCCCCCACTACTACTGTATTAGTGTTTATATAATTTTTTCTGTCCATTAGTATTTGTTTTATATAGTTGGATGCACTAGTATTTGGTGCATATATATTAATGATTGTCATCTCTTCCTCTTGGATTGTTCCCTTTACAAGGATTTAGTGTCCTTCTTCATCTCTCTTAATCAGTGTTGGTTTGAAATCCACTTGATCTATAAAGAGGATAGCTACTCCTGCTTTTTTGGGGTTCCTGTCATATGGAGTATTGTTTTCCACCCTTTAACTTTCAATCTACAAGTTTCTTTTTAAATTAAGTGTATTTCTTTATGCAGCATATTGTTGGATTTGCCTCTTGACCCATTCTGCCAGTGTATTTCTGTTGATCGGTGAATTGAGACCATTAGCATTGGTGGTTATAACTGATATGTATTGACTTATCCTTGTCATGAGTTTTTCTTTTTGTGGAATTGTACCCCTTTACACTTAATTTCTTGTCATGCCTGATGGGTTCATTCTGCTGGGCTTCCTGGAGTTGTGATCCTCATTGTCTTTTCCCAGGATATTGTTTAAAAATTTTTGGAGTGGTGGTTTGGTATTCATGAAGTTCCTACAGTGCTCTTCATCATAAAAATAACTTATTTTTCCATTAATTTTGAAAGATACTTTTGCAGTATACATCCATCTGGGTTGGAAGTTGTTTTCCTTTAGGGCTTGAAATATGTCACTCCATGCTCTTCTTGCCTTTTGGGTTTGTTTTGAAAAGTCTATTGTGATTCTGATGGGCCTTCCTTTTTTTTTATTTATTTCTTTTCTCTAATTGCTTGTAGAATTTTGTTCTTCTGTTGGGTTTCTGAAATCTTAACTATTATATGCCTATGTGTAGATTTTTTTTATCAGGGCTAGTTGGAGTCCTTTATGCCTCACTTATCTCTATGTTAATTTCTTTTCCCCTGTTTGGGAAGTTTTCTGCCATCACTTCTGTGAACAGTTTTTCATGTCATCTGCACTCTCTCCTGTTTCTTCATTGCCTCCGATCAGTCTGATCTTATTTTTCTTTGAATCATCTAGCAGCTGCTGGGTTGATTTCTTATGGTCTCTTACTATTTTTAAGAAAGTTTTCTTTTCCTGGTCACTAATTGCAATCATATCTTCTATATCAGAAATTCTATCATTGCATTGGCTCATTCTGCAGTGCAAACTTTCAATGGAATTTGTAGTCTCCTGGAAATTTGTTTGCATCTGTTTTTTGGATTCCATTTGTTTCCTATATTGGGATTCCATCATGTTCCTCAGCTCCTCTATTTTTTGTTATTTGTGTCAACTATAGATTTATTATTCATGTCTTATACTACGGGCAAATCTCTGCTGTAACCTGAGAAATTATTTCTGATTTTATTTTTTCCAGATCCTCTTTTGTTGCCAGCTCAGGGAGTCCAGGTGATTGAGTATCAGATTGTTCTATCTCATTGCCCTATGGGGTTGCCTTAGGTGATCTGGAAGTCTGGTTTTGAGACTTATTGTTGTGTCTTCTCATTTCAACAGATGCACCCTGCTGTGCTTTTGTTGAGGCAATTTTTTGCTCACCTAGTGGTCTTGAATTCTCAGCAAGCCACTGAGCAGCCTTTACTTTGCTGCTCACCAGTACAGTAATTCCTGCGTTCAGAGTGGTGGCCTTCTGGATCCTTGAGCTGACCTGTTGTCTTGGCAGGCTTCTGGCTGGGGCCTGTGCACACTTTGGATGATATCTAGGCATGCCTCTCACTGGGGCCTGTATGTAGCTGTTGTCTGGGAAGGTCTTTGGTTGGGGGCTGTGCACCCTGGTTCCTCTTGTCTGAGCAGGCTTTGGCTAGGGTCTCCACATACTTATTAATGGCATCAGCGTGAACCTCTGGGTATTGCTTGTGTGTTTGCCTAGCTCTTTTCCAGTTGGGTCCTCGGCTGTTGCTGATGGAATGGCGGTCCTCTCCCTGAAGCCTGTGTGCCTGTTCCAGAGCCTCTGGGGTCTGGGTGGACCCCTGGCTGGGATCCCCCTGCAGTCATGCTGGTCTGGGCCACACAGCTGCTCCCCAGGTTCTGTGCTCACCTACCGATGGAATAGTGGGCCTCTGGTTGAAGCTTGTGAGCCTGTCCACATCACTCTTTTTCTCTTTGAGGCCAGTCATTTATTGCATAGCTTCTATCTCAGAGGTGCACCCAGATTTATTAGGTGTCCCTGAGGATTTCCCAAAAGCGAAGTTTGGGAAGCACGTGGGGAAGGTGGCTGGAAGGTGGCTGGAAGGCGGCTGGAAGGCAGCTTGAAGGCCCAGGATGCTGGCCCTCTATCTCTCTAGTCACTGAGTTTCAGAAAAGGCTGGAAACTCAGCACATGAGGAGCATCCAACATTTTAGATGGATTGCTATCAGCAGGAAAATAAGAACAAAGAGACAGACAGAAACCTCTAATTTTTTTTCCTTCAAGGGGAAATGATTTGGGAAACAAGAAGAGTAGCACCCATATACAATAATTTTACATTATTGGATGAGAGAAATCTTAAAAAGTAGGAGGTAAGAGGGTAAGGGAAGGGGAGGAAAGCTGAGAGGAAGCAGACATGGAGGGTCTGCAAGTGGACTCAGTGTGTCCACTGCCTGTATATGAGACTTACCTCAGGGTCAAGTTCATTTTACTGTCTGTTGCTGTGGATCGCACATGGTAGAGAGTATTTCTTGGTTTCACATACTCATTGGAACTATTGCTATTGCTATTGCTAAGTCACCCTTGAATGCTGGGGCATGGACAAGGAAGGAGTAGAAGCTGGGAGGATAGAGTAGGGACTTTCCTCCTCCATATTTTTAATTAGGAAATTAAACAGAAAGGATAAATTATTTTCCATCTTTTTTGGCTCTTTAGAAAAATCTCATCTACACTCCTTTTATTTGAATATCAAGAGGGAGAAGGGAGAAAGGGTACAGGAGTAAGAGAATGTGGGCACTGCCAAGGGCAGAGTGAAAAATCAGGTTCTATTGGACTTGAGTCTGGACCCAAGAAACCCATCAACAGGTGTGAATGGCAGGTATTTTGTTTGGAAAATAGAGAGAGATGCCACAAGATGATTCCTCACCTCCCTTGCCTCACAGATTGGCCTGTTTTCCCAGATGAAACTCCTCCTAGCTGGAAGGATCAGCACATGATGTGCCCCACCTTGCCCACTTCAGAGTCATCCTTCTTGAAGGTCTGGCAGTTGTCAAAGACCAAGAGGGTGTCAGCTGCAAACTCTTCTGAGCTGGTGAGCAGCTGCTCCCACATGGTGGGAAAAAAAATCTACCAATTTCTTGATAAGTCATCAGTAATCACTCAGCAAACATGAGTTCATTGGCTACAGGAAAGGCTTCTTAGAGGGAGATAGCCCTAATTCTGAGTACCAAGGTACTGATGGGAGTTCTTGATCCCTTGACAGTACCCAATGACTGCAGCCATTAGCCTCTAGGAAGTTCAGGGAGTAACCACTTTTCTACTTCTGCCCTCCCTTCTGGATACCAGGCTTCTGAGTGAGTTCTTCTTCTGTCTGCTGGGCCAGACGGCACAAAACCAGTCTCCTTCTAGGACACCCTCCACCTTGGACCAAGGATAGTAAAAGTGGCAGCCACAACCACACTCATCACAAAGTAGAAGAAACTCATAGTTATCACCCTTCCTGCGGACCAGACAGGTCAGTTTGTTGAGAGACTTTTCCCAGGCAATGAGGCACTCCATCTGGCCCTGGGCTGTACTCCGGCATGACTCAAGTGCCTGGCAGCAAGATGAATGTGAGGGATGATTTCATATATCTCTGTCATAGTGCTCTCAGGGACCCCACTGAGTATGTTGAACAAGACCTTACTTAGCACCACCTCATGAGCTAGAGAGAGACTCTCCTGTAGTTACTGCCCCTCCACATTCTATTCCAGGACAGTCAGTCTCATCACAGCCAGGTCTAGAGGGTTAGTACTTTTTCACTGAGGTGCCAGTCCTTCTCTTCCCCAACCTCTCCAAGTAATTACTCCTGGGAGTCAGGCAGATGCTCACAGTAGGCCAAGTCTTTATGAGTAGGGTCTTGGGTAGGACATATCCAGCTCTGAATCTGTAGATCAAATGGGATAACTCACTGTTCCAGATCTTCTATCTATTGAAGCACAGCTAGGTCTGTTTTGTATGTCTCCCCTTTGTCAGGGAACAGCTCCTAATCCCTTCTTGAAATGGAGGTAGCTGACTAAGCACAAAGATGGGATAAGTTGAGGGCCATGAGCAGATTTACTGCAAAAAGTCCCTGTACTTGTTATGGTGTCTGTGAAGTGCCTTCTGCCAGATGTCTCAGCAGTGTATAACCTTGAGTGTCACATCCAGTGACTCGGGATCTTGGATCCACCACCAGCCTGAATACATCTCAAGGGGGACAGTCTGGGCTGTCAACTGGGTTAGGTAACATTGCTCCATCTGATTGAAGAACTTGCTGGCATGTCTCTCTCGGTTAGGGCTGTCTTACCCTGTGGGACTCTGTGGCATTTCTACAGTCACTGGATCCTCTCTTAGGAATTACCCCAGGCAAGGGAGTGGAAGAGAACTGTGCTGGAGAACAGGGATTGGCAGCACTAAGTCTATTCATTGGCTTAGAGGAGGCATGCTGCTGAGGGAAATATGAGGGTTGGTCTTCACAAACTTCTAGATGTGATATAGGGGCAACATTACAGAGCACCTGGGGTGAGAAGTTAAACCAGGGTGCTGGAGGATCAGGGCAAGAATCTGCCTCATCAGGCTCTTCCAAGGGCAGTGAGGGGGCTGGATATAGCTCTCCTAGGCTGCTAAGAGAGGTGAGGACTGGCCCGCCTAGCAAGGAGCCATGGCTTGGACTCTAACTCAGCCAAGACAGGAAGTCTGACTGGCTGAGATCATGCTGGCTCTGACCCAGAAACAAATGAGAACCTTCTGACTCCAGAAACCCATGATGAGGCTGAGGCTAGAACTCAGGCTGGAGCTGGGACTTGGGCTGGAACTCAGGCTAGGGTTGGGGCTGGGCCAGGGCTGGGACTGAGTAGAAGCCTGAGGCTGATGATGGGGCTGAGCCTTGAGTTGAAGCTGGGTCTAGGGCAATTCTGTATTCTGGCCCTTTAGAGAGAACAAGATTCTAGGTTGCATAAACCCAGATTTAGTTTTTTGAGGTTAGCCTCCAGTCTGCATGGGAGAACTGGTAGGGGCACTGGAGCCAGTTAACTTTCTCTTCACAGAGAAGAGGGAAGGAGTAGGTGCTGGATGTTCCACCACCTTTAAAGAATCAGCTTCCCACTTTATCCTATCTTCAAGAACTAATTTCCCCCATGGTCCATCCACAAAAATAGAGGACAAAGACAGCAACATCCAGTAGCAGCATCTGTAGCAGTCTTGCCCCAAGGAGACTGCTTTAGGCATCAGGGATGAGTAAAGCAGAATTCTGCAAAATAGTTGAAGATTGGTGAGTTTTTCTATCTGGTGCTCTAACTCCAGGATGGTCGAGGCTGTAGTATCAACCTTTCCATCTCTTTGTCCCCTTCAGCCATGGGCAGCTGCTAGAGTCTCCTCCTCTTAATCTTCTTCTATGCCATTGGTGTGGGGGACTGCCTTATTGATTATTCCCAAAGCAGGCTGTAATCAGGGGAGGCTGTAAAGAGTTAACCCCACAATTAACTCATTTTGAGAAGCTACTCTGATGGAAGTTTACATGAAGTACCACAAAAGCATGCAGGTTAGCATGACCTTCCCACTAACACCACAGCAGAGAAATAGCCTGTGAAGCTATGGGACTCAATATGAGATATACAGTAGTTGAGGTCAGAGTAACTTGCACCCAAATTCCATTCCCATGACTAAAACCTTCTTAACTAGAAGGATAAGCTTGTAATTATAACCCTATATTTGCCTGTTCTGTTCCTAATTTGAGAATTTTTGACTTTTCCTTTACAAGCCTTGCCTGCATTAGTATCCATAGCAACTGCACAGCTGCACATCCTTGCATGTAGGTCCCTTTTATCCCAATCTGATTACCAATAAAAATCAGTGGTTTGGTCTGACCAGGGCCTTTGCTGGTTTCTCAGCACTGGTCATTCTGGCTCCCTAAATTTTTCTTTAATTTTATCTTTGAGTCTTTCTTCATTCCCTGGGTTGTGCACTGAAGAGGTGACTGGAACCTACCTCAGAGGTCTCCAGTAACTGGTTTCCTCTATTATCTGAGAACTGAGGCTCCCCATCTCAGGCCTTCCTCTAGCCCTTCAAACTCAACCTCTGGCTGCCAAGTTTGCTTGGCCAGAGCAGTTTTCAGCCTCCAGAGCTGGCCTTCAACAAACTATTCATTTTTATTGTAGCTGGACACACTTTCCAGAGCCTTGTCAGTCTCATTGGTGTTGACTGTGGAACTGTTGAACACACACACAAGGCCAGGATAGCACTTTTCTACTGGGGTGGTTGGACCTAAAAAGGGTGAGTGTGTAGGTTGTCACTGAGTGTGGCCTCTAATTCCTGTGTCATGAGGAAGCAGCATAGGATCTCAAATACATTATCTCTTGTCAGTGGAATCTCACCCCCCCCAAGATCTTTAGGGACCAATAGTAGGAGGGCAAGCCAGTATCATAGAGCACAGGCTTTAAGAACATACCAACAGGTCTTGCACTTTTCCCAAGCTGTCACCTTGACATAGGAGTCCCTCCTGTGGGATGCCCAGGCTATGTACATCTTTGGTAGGGTCAAAGCTATGCAGGAATTCCACAATAATCAAGCAGTCTGAGAAAACCCTACTGGGCAGTGTCAAACAAAGAAAGCATGTGGTCTCAGGAAAGGGTGGTGGTCAGATAGACACACATCTTCTGTGGGGTTCTGCATCTTCTCCAGGGTTATCTGCTGCCTCTGTGGTTCCTCCAGGTGTCTCTGGGTAGCCAGTCTTATCTGCTTTATTAGCTGGTTTTGCTTTGGCCACCTCATTTTTTAGCTTCATTTTCACCTTCTCTTTCTTCACTTTGCCCTTCAGTTTTTCCTGCTCTGTCTTTATCTTTCTTAACCTTCACTTTCTTCTTAGCATCCTTCTGTTTTAAGCTCTTGGTCTCCCATTTCCACTTGTTTTTGGCCTGCCCTTGAATAGGAGTCTGACACTGTCCCTGTTATACCTTCTGCCTCATCTTGTTTTTGCTTTTACTCATCTTTGCTTTATCATCCTCATTTAGTATTTCTTTGGGAGCCAATTGTCTGTCTTATTCCATAGCTCAGGGATTTGACCTTGAGTGCCCAACCTTGGCCTCGTTTCATCTTGGGGATATCCTTGGTCTTAGCTTTTTCATTGTTTCAAGGTCAGTCTCATTTTCCAGTAATTTTTTGAATTCTGGATGAAATTTAATGTGGTGAGAGCTGAATCCACTGCAAGCCTTTTGGTGTGTCTCTTCCAGATCTGACATGAATCGCAGCCCAAATCATACAAACACAAAGAGAATGTAGCTGCCCAGGAAAAGAACAGTAAAACAAGATTCCAAAAGTTGGACCATGCTTAACATTTAGATGGGGAAAAATGAGAAGAATGTGACAAAACAAGTAAAAGAGACAAAGGAGATACATTCATGAAAGCAATGACAAAGGTGCTATGGATCACATAAAATCCTATAGACTACTATAGATTTTTACCCTGTATGAGATCATTAAAACGCTATGATCAATGAAATGATATGAGGTCATTTAAAGGTTTTGAGCAGAGAAGTGACATGATCTTACTTAATTTTGAAATCAATCTTATTGTTGTGTAAAGAAGACACATGATGGGAGAAACAAGAGTGGAACTCTTAGATGTTTCAATCGCTCAGGCAAAACAATATGGAAACTTGATTAGGGCAAAGGTGTGAGAGATACTGAGATGAATATAGACTCAGGATTCATTTCAGAAGTAGGGTAGTACATACTTACCAGGAGATTGGATAGAGTAAGAGGTAAAAAATAAAGATCAAGGATGATGATAACATTTTTGTTTTTGCAAAAAAATATCTTTGCAATTTACAGAGATAGAAAAGTGTGCAGGAAGAACAAACTGTTCTATGTATAGAACATAAGGGTCTGCTTTTCTATATATTAAGTTGAAAATGTACATGGTAAAACTGTAGAGTAAGAGGTTGGAAATATGAATCTGACATTCAGAAATGAAGTCTAGGTTGAAGATACTTATTGGGGTTTAAATAAGTATATAAGTGGTATTCAGAATCAAAGAATAGGATCATTAAGGAAGTGAGTACAGATACTCAAGAGATTCAAGAACTTATGTAAAGAGCCCTGGAAAATCCATTGTTTAGAGCAGAGCTAGTATTAAATACAAGAAAATGATGCCCTCACCCTGGGTACACAATTTCAGAGGACAGTATAAGACTCAGTAATCTAGAAAAATAGTCCCTTAATATAATGTGTTTTTAAAAATCAAAATTAATGCAAAAACCTCTGATGAACGAAGTGCCAAAATTTTAAATAAAACTAATCAGCATGACTGATTTTTTCTTTTGCTCAAGTTCCAATATGACTCAATCGGACACTATTGCAGAGGTCTTGAAGAGAAGAAGGAATAGATGAAGTAGAAGCTTTGAAGGTGTCTTCACTTGACTTAGTTTAACTGTATAGGAAGAAGTTATACTAGGGCCATTCTGCTGTTCTAGACAAAGTAAAATTTCTTAGACAGAAGACATCAATAACAACCTTTAAAATTATAATTTTGAACATGTATTTGTTATTAAAATGTTTTTATTACACCATCTTTGCAATTCAAAATATTTACATCCATTATGGGTAGTTGGTACATGTACATAACACATCTCAATGATTTTTTACCTTCTTCTCTACCCCACCTTTTTGACAGCATCAGATTCAATTATTTCTAAGACCTTATAAAGTTAATTATCATACACACAGATTAACAATCAGATTAATATGCAAAAAACATACAAAACACATAAGAAAATTATATTAAATCAATATACATTTTCACTGT
>NW_004624851.1:6185387-6200431 GCF_000247695.1 Heterocephalus glaber | reverse complement strand
GCATCCTTGTCTTGTTCCTGATTTTATCATGAAAGTTTTCAGTTTTTGACCATTTAGTATGATATTGGCTCTTGGTTTTTCATAAATAGCCTTAATCAGGTTGAGATAAAGACCTTCTATTCCAATTTTCTGTAGCTTTTTTATCATGAAGGGGTGTTGGATTTTTGAGATGATCATACAGTTTTTGTCCTTGACTCTGTTAATATAGTGTATTACATTTATTGATTTTCAAATGCTGAACCATCCTTGCATCCTGTGAAATGCCTTTTCTACATCTATTGATATGATCATATGATTTTTGTCCTTGGCTCTATTAATATAGTCTATTACATTTATTGATTTACATATGTTGAACCATCTTTGCTTCCCTGGGATAAATCCGACATGTTCAGGGTGTATGATCTTCTTGATGACCCTCTGTATTCCGTTTGCCAGTGACTTGTTGAGGATTTTTGCATCTATGTTCATTAGGGAGATTGGTCTGTAATTCTATTTTTGGGTTGGGTCTTTCTCTGGTTTTGGAATCAAAGTAACACTTGCTTCTAGGAATGAATTTGGGAGTCTTGCTTCCCTTTCAATTTCCTTGATGAGTTTAAGGAGTAATGGCCATAGTTCTTCTTTAAATGTCTTGTAGAATTTAGCAGTAAAGCCATCAGGACCTGGGCTTTTCTCTGTTGGTAAATTTTTTATTACATTTTCAATTTCACTTATTGTGATTTGGGTATTTAGAATTTCTTTAGCTTTTTCATTTAACTATGGCAATTCATGTGTATCTAGGAATCTCCCCATTTCTTCTGTGTTTTCTACTTCATTATAGTACAGTTTCTCAAAGTAGGTACTGATGTTCCTCTGGATTTCTGCTGGGTCTATTGTGACTTCACCTTCTTCATTCTTAATTGCATGGATTTGAGCCTTTCCTTTCCTTTTTTTGATAAGGTTGGCTAAAGGTTTATTGATTTTATTTATTCTTGTGTAAAACCAATTCTTTGATTCACTGATTTTTTGTATCATTCTCTTATTCTCCAGTGCATTGATTTCTGCTCTGATATTTCTAATTTCCTCTGTTGTATGACTTTGGGTTTGTTAAACTCTTCATTTTCTAGGAGCTTGAGGTTCCGTATTAGGTTATTTATCTGAATTCCCTTCATTTTCCTAATATGGGCATTCACTGTTATGAATTTCCCACATAGAACTGCTTTCATTTTGTCCCAGAGATTCCTGTATGTTGTACTGGCATTATCATTTACTTGTAGAAATTGTCTAATTTCTTCTTATTTTCCTCTGTGACCCATTGGTTGTTCGGGAGGATGTTATTTAACTTCCATGTGATTGTGGGAGTTTTGTGGTTTCTTATGTCATTGATCTCCAATTTTATTGCTCTATGGTCATATAATATACAGGGGGTAATTTCAATTCTTTAACATTGACTTAGATGTGTCCTATGAGCTAGCATGTGTTCTATTTTGGAGAATGACCAGTGTGCAGCTGAAAAGAATGGGTATTCTGATTTTGTGGGATGGAACACTCTGTAAACATCTATTAAGTTCATTTGTTCAATAGTTTGATTCGGTTCTAGAATTTCGTTGTTAATTTTTTGTCTAGATGATCAGTCTATTTGTGATAGTGGGGTATTGAGTTCCCCCACTACAATTGTGTTAGTGCTTATTTGGTTTTTCATGTCCATTAATATTTTTTTTGTACAGTTGGGAGCATTCATATTTGGTGCTTATATATTTAGGACTGTCATCTCTTCCTCTTTGATTCTTCCTTTCACAAGGATGTAGTGACCATTTTTGTGTCTCTTAATTACTTTTGGTTTCAAATCTACTTGGTCTGCAAATAAGATTGCTACCCTTGCTTTTTCTGGGTTCATGTCACGTGTAGAACTGTTTTCCATCCTTTTACTTTCAGTCTACGAATTTCTTTTTGAGTTAGGTGCATTTCATGTATACAACATATTGCTGGATTTTGCTTCTTAATCCATTCTGTCTGTCTATTTCTTTTGATTGGTGAATTAAGGCCATTAACATTGATAGTTATAATTTATAGATAATGACTCATCCTTGTCATGATGTTTTACTATTGTTGGCTCTTGTTTCTTTTTTCCCCTTTCCCTTTAGTTTCTTACCTTGCCTGGTGGCTTCCCTCTGTTGAGCCTCATGGAGTTGTGTTGTTCATTGCCTTTTTCTAAGACATTTCTTAGAATTGTTTGGAGTGCTGGTTTGGTGTTCATGAAATTTCTCAGGTGTTCTTTGTCATGGAAGTATCTAATGTCCCCATTGATTTTGAAAGATAATTTTGCAGGATACAACAGTCTAGATTGGAAGTTATTTTCTTTTAGGGCTCAAAATACTTGACTCCAGTCTCTCCTTGAGTTGATGGTTTGTGTTGAGAAGTCTGCCGTGATTCTGATGGGCTTTCCTTTGTAGGTGATTATTTTCTTTTCTCTAACTGCTTGTAGGATTTTGTTCTGTTGGGTTTCTGGGATCTTGACTATTATATGTCTAGGTGTAGATTTTTTTGATCATGGCTAGTTGGAGTTCTACATGCCTCATTTATCTGTACATCTAATTCACTAGCTCTGTCTGGGAAGTTTTCCACTATTACTTCTGTGAACAGTTTATTTATGTCAATTGTGCTTTCTCCTGTTTTTTGATGGATTCCTATCAGTCTTATGTTATTCTTCTTTGCATCAGCCAGCAGCTGTTGGATTGATTTCTCATGGTCCCTTACTATTTTTAAGAAATCTGTTTTCGTGGTCCTTAACTGCAATCCTGTCTTCTATATCTGATATTCTATCTTCTTATTCTCTTAATCTGCTCTGCATGCTTTCAATGGAATTTTTAATCTCCTGAATATCTGTTTGAATTTGTTGCATGGATTCCATTTCTTTCTTATGTTGGGTGATCATGGTTTCCTTTCCTTTCTTATGCTGGCCGTTCATAGCTTCCAGCATGTTTCTGAGCTCATCTATTTTTTTATGTGTTTCTATTCTAGAGCCTCTAATCATGTCTTTCACTCTGCTCACCATCTTTGTAGTTATCTGGGAGATTATTTCTGCTTTGAATTTTTCTAGAGCCTCATTCATCTGTTTTGTTTCTTCCTGTGCTATCAGTTCAGGGTGTCCAGGTGGCTGATTATCAGATTTTTCCACCTCATTTCCCCCAGGATGTGCTTTGTGTGGGGTTGGAGTCTGAGTTTGTGACTTGCTTAAATTTCTTCTCATTTTTGTTTTTGGTTTATTTCCTGGGTTGATATTTCAAAATTGCTCATTTTAGGTATCTTTGTTGCTTGTGTTTAATACCTTTGTGGAGTGATTGCTTTTCAGAGATGTCTTC
This sequence comes from Heterocephalus glaber, assembly GCF_000247695.1. Next base: position 6,197,093 of record NW_004624851.1, on the reverse strand, counting down.
CAGTTATAGCTGGTCTTTTGGTTTTGAGACTCTAATGACTCTGAGGCTATCTCATTTTCATTATACCAGGAAAGCAATCACAGCATCTTAGCCCAAATGAGACAATCAGCAACACCATAGCATCAAGGACAGCTTAGAAAATGACAATTTGTGGTAGTTATTAATCTATTACATTTAACTGTGTTAATTAAATCAAAATCGAGGACCAACCCATCATATGTTTGTAGTGAATAAATTCTTCTATATAGTAACTTTACTCTTCGTGATGGGGAGTTAGGAGGAGTTAGGGAGGGAGGAACAGGTTTAGAAGTTTCAGGAAAGATTAGCAGTGAGGCCAGAAGACACAGGAAAATAACACAAACTCTAAGAAACTGTTGAAGGCAAGAGGAAAAGGCAGAATGAAAGAACAAAGATGTGAACAGAACCACCTAACAGCAATAGGGAGGCTAGATACTGTATTTACTTTCCTTTAAAACTAATGATAATTGAGAGAAGAAAAAAGAAAAGAAAAGAAAAATAAAGGAGAAATCTGAATTTGGTCCAGAAAGGAACAAAAAGGGAGATGAAGAGCAATGTGGGATAATGAGAGAATGAGTGAGAGAGAGAAAAAGAAAGAAAAGAGAAAAGAAAGAAAAAAAGAAGAGAAAGATAAAAATTCTGAAAGAGTAGAAAAAAATAAAAATTAAGAATTAAAAATAAGAGAAATAATTTTTTTCTTTTTTGTAAATAACAAAAAATAAAAACGAAGGGCCTCCTTCAGGGTATGTCTCTGCTGTCACAGTAGACAACATAGACAGCCATGTGCAGATACAAGTCAATGAGTCTCAGCAAGCCAGTAGCAGACCTGTGAGATTCAGGCAGATTTCTGGCTGCTAGTCCCAAGTTGAGCTCCCTGTCCTCATGCAGGGTTGAACTCTGCAAGATTCTACTGCAGGTTCCAGTTGCCTTTCCCCTGAAGATAGTGCAGGTTTCAATGGGAGGTAATGATCCCTCCAACTTACCAAGTATGGTGGTCTGGTGTGCTTTTATTGCAGAGATTCTCTTCACTTTTCTGCTGAGCTTCAGTTTTCATCAAGGAGCCTGAGAAAGGCTCTCTTTCTGTTGCTCACTTCTGCTCTATCTTGTGGAGCTCAGGACAAGGGCCTCTATGGTCCCCTGTGCCTCTGTAGTGTGGAACTAGGTAGCAGGAGAGCCAGTAGGCTAGAGGCGGGGGCGGTGGGGACAAGGATGACGGGGTGGGGGGACCAGGCCCTGAAGGCTTCTAGGAGGCTAAGTGGAGCAAGGGGACTGCTCTGGGGTCCTCCCCCTGCCTTGGGTGGAGCCCAGAACAGACGGGGGTGGGGGGTGGGGGTGGGCTTCATGCTGCCTGGATCCTCAGCTTGAGCTGGTTGGTCTCGCAGTGCAGAGCACTGGTCCGTGCAGGGGCTCCAAGCCGCGTTGGGGTCCTCACCTCCCTATTATCTTTTATATTGAGCTTTAATTATAAATTGAGTTTCTCAAATGAGAGAAATCATTCAATATTTAAGCTTGTGTGTTTGATTTATTTTGCTTAATACTATGGTCTCAAGGTGCATCCATTTTCCCATAAATTACTCAAATTTATCCTTGTTTATGGCAGAATAGTAGCTAATGAATGATAATTTATGAAAATTTCACAGTAGTACATGGAAAGCGATAACTAACAGAATCAAAAACAAATTAAAAAGAGAGAAAATGAAACACTACAGCAACCAAAAAAATAAAATTTTTATTTTAAAATGAGCACTTACATTAGAAAAGGCAACTGATTTAATTTTTTAATGTGTCAAGGATGTAATCAGTTTGCTTAAGAGTAAAAGATAGAAGAAACTCCATATTGTCTTTAAATTTCCTCTCCTAAGTTAATACATATATATCCATGATATAGCATCTTAAAATATCTGAAAGGCTAAAACTAAAATAAATTAAATCCCAGTATTGGCTGGAGTTGAAGAAGCAAAACACTCTCATAGTAGATGAAAAGCCAATTAGGTAGAATTATTTGAAAGACAGTCTACTAATACCTATAAAACAGTAAATTTACATACTGTTTAGCAAAAATTTGACCCTATAAATTTATCTCCTGTATTTATTAGCAAAAATATTAAAAAATATGTGCATTAATTTAAACAACATTTATAAAAAACATGAAACCCATGAAGTTTATGCACATGCACACACAATCGATACATGCAAACATACAGAGAACATATCACTGCTTACTGTACTTTGAGAGTGTATATTTTACAAAAATACATAGAGGGCATGGGAGAATATGCAGCCTTTAAGAATTATGAGTCAGATCTTTCATTTCTATATACTTAAAAAATCAAGACCCCTGTTCTCAAAGTAGTTCCTGAAATGAAAAATAAAATCCAAAGTATAAGAGGAGCCACAAGAAATAAGTTCAGGAATTAGAATCCAGACACTGGAAAATAATAACCTGGGAAAGGAAAGAAGGAGGAAGGTGGAGTCCTGGAATCCAGGAAGGATCTGATGGGAAAGCTATAGCCTGGAGATAAATTGAAGAGACAGAACATAATGAGGAAGAAGAAAGGGGCAATCTACACCTTTTCCCTTGCCTCTGTCTTATAGTTCATGAGAAAACAGCTCCAATTCTACAAGAGAAACAGTGAGAGTGAGGGTATTGAAAAGCCTTCAGGGAAAAACATGGTGGAATGGACCAGAGAATTCTGTGAGCTAAAACAGTTGCTGAGTGACTCCAGCCCAAGTGCCTTTTGTATTTCTTCAAGTGTGTGCTTGAATGCTATACCAAAGAAGGGGCCTACTGAACCTGAGACTTAGAGCAGCCATAAGTTGGCTTTATTTCAGGGCTTCCAGCTTTATTCTCCCACAGGGATTGGATGAGTGTCAGCTATGGGAGACATTTGTGTTCAGGGAGCCATGGTCAGGCCAGCAAGAGATATAGAGTGTGTTAGGCTAAAGATCCAGGCCCCAACCCCAAGTCCAGAGGCCAGGTTTACCCTGAATTTCTGTGAATTCCAAAGCCCCCAATTTGGCACCTTTGCCCTAATTCTATTTTTAATATAGAACCCCAAATGTTCATGATCAAAAGCTAACCTCTTTGCCCACATTATACTCGAAATTCCAGATGTCCATCAAAGGGACAAAATTTAGAGGCCAGTAGGGCTTGGAGTGAAATGTTTCTAAAATTTGTGTTGAGAAGTTGCCATGATCCTTATGTGGACCTATAAGGTATTTCCATGAAAAGGCACATCAAGAAATTCATGACCAGGGCCAGGGATTTAGCTCAGTGGTTCTGCTGCCTGCCTCACAAGTGCAAGGGCCTGAGTTCGATCTCCGGTACAAAAAACAAGAAAAAGAAATTAATGACCAACAGACCAGCATAACAAAAACAATTCTAAGAATATCTTTAAAGAGAAACAATGAAGCCAACAATGCCAGTATGTGAAAAAGAATGAATACATCTTGCAGGATGAATAGTTAAGCAAAATGGGAAAAATGAGAAAATCAGAAATAGGAAATAATTCAATAACAGGAATAAGTCAATAACTCTCAGTAATAACTCTCAATGTGAATGGTCTCAATTCTTCAATCAAAAGACACAGACTGCCAGAATGGATCAAGAAACAAAGTTCAGCAATATGCACTATGCAAGTAAAACATTTAATTCAAAAAATTCTTTATAGAATAAAAAATCAATGGATGGTACACAATATTTCATACAGTAGGAACCTGTAAAAAGAAAAGCAGAAATTGCTATCTTAAGTTCAGACAAAGTGGACTTCAAACCAAGACTGATCAGAAGTGATGGAGAAGATCACTACATATTGGTTAAGGAAACAGTTCAACAGGAAAAGTTAACAATTATAAAAATGTATGCAACAAATATGGGCACATACATCTTCATAAAACAAACCATATTAGACACAAAAAATCAGATCAACACCAATATAGTTGTAATGGGAGGACCTCAGTACCCCATGATCACAAAGGTACAGATCAACTGGGCAAAAAAATCAACAAAGAAATATCAGAGCTGAATCAAACCTTCAAACAAATGGACTTAATGAATATATACAGAGTGTTCCATCCAACAACAAGAAAGTACACATTCTTCTCAGCAACGCATGAGACTTTCTCCAAAATAGACCACATAATAGCCTGTAAATTATGCCTGTGTAAATGCAAAAGAACTCAAATTATCCCATGCATATTATCAGACCATAGTGCAGTGAGACTAGAAATCAATGGCAAAAGATGACATAGAAACTATGAAAATATGTATAAATTAAATAAATGCTTTTTGGAATAATCCATGAATCACAGATGAAATGAAAGAAGAAATTTGGCAGTTTTCTGCAATTAAATGATAATGCTGGAATGTATGGGACAAAATGAAAGCAGACATAAGAGAGAAGTTTATAGCAGTGAATTTCCACATTAGAAAAACAGAACATGCTCAAATAAATAACCTAATGATGCACCTCAAGGTCCTGGAAAAACAAGAATAAACAAAACCCAAAGCAAACATGAGGCAGGAAATTATAAAGATCAGGGCAGAAATTAATGAAATTGAGATGAATTGAATAATACAAAGAGTCAGTAAATCAAACCATTGGTTCTTTGAAGAATTAAACAAAAATAGACAAACAGCCAATCTCATTTTAAAAGGGAAAGATAAGACTCAAATTCATGCAATTAGAAATGAAAAAGGTAAAATTACAGTGGATTCTGTTGAAATTCAGAATATTATTGGTAACTAATTTGAGAACATGCACTCTAATAAAATGGAAAACTCAGAAGAAGAAATAGACAAATTCCTAGGTACATATAAACTCCCAAAGCTGAACAAAGAAGTAAAGAAAATTTTAAATAAGCCAGTAACAGTCAGTGAAATTGAAGACATAATAAAAAAACAAGCAATTAAGAAAAGCTCAGGTCCTGACAGATTCATTGCTGAATTCTATAACTTTAGAGAAGATACAACACCAAAACTCCTGGGGCCTTCAATGAAGTCAAAAAGAAAGCAATATTCCCAAAGACATTCCTGGAAACAAGCATTACTCTGATTCCAAAACTAGAAAAGGACTCAACAAAAAGAGAGAACTATAGTATGATTAGAAAAAAAAAAAGGCAGAGAGAACTAAATAACTAGAGTAGGATTCATTCCAGGGATACAGGGATAGTTTAAGATATGCCAATCAATAAATGTATTTACATAAATAGGAACAAATACAAAAACTATATGATCATCTCAAGAGATGCAGAAAAAGTATTTGACAAAATTCAGCATCCATTCATGATAAAGAAAAAATCCTTAAGAAAATAGGAGTTGATGGTTTTTATCTTAACCTGATAAAGCCCATCTATGACAAACCAATGATCAACATTGTACTTAATGGTGAGAAGCTGAAAGCTTTGCCTCTAAATTCAGGAACAAGACAAGGGTATCTGTTATCACCACATTTGTTCATCATACTTCTCAAAATACTAGCTAGAGCAATTAGACAAGAGATAGAAATAGAAGAGATACGGATAGGGAAAGAGGAAGTTAAATTATTATTTTCAGATGACACAATCCTCTACATAGAAGATCCTAAAAGCTCCACCGAAAGACTCGTAGAATTAAGAACTAAATTCTGTCATGTAGCAAGACATAAAGTTAACATTAAAAAATCAATAGTGTTCCATGTGTTAATAACTAAAAGTAGTGTGAAAAACTAAAAGTGTAAATAAGAATCAAAATGTATAATTGATAATGTGAAATAGGAAGAAAAGGTCTAAAGGAGTAGGGGAAGTGGGGAGGGTATGGGAAAGGAAAGAAGGGAAAAGAAAAAATATGAGAAAAGGAAAACAATAGAAACAAAGTCTTTGTAAATAGGGAAGGGTGGAGGGGGAGAAGGGAGGGCAGGGGAACAGGGAAAAAATAAGAACCAAAATACTCATGTATAGGTACAAGATCCCAATGATGAATGTAACTGTATTATATACTTAAAGTGTATCAATAAACTTAATGGAAAATAATCAGTAGTGTTCCTGTATACCAACAGCAAACTCACTAAGAGGGGATTTAGGGAAATAATACTTTTCACAATAGCATCAAAAAATTAAAATACTTAGGAATTAACTTAACCAAGGAAGTGATAGACCTCTACAATGAAAACTATAGTACTCTAAAAAAGGGGACTCAAAGACGATATCAGAAAATAGAAAGATATCCCTGGCCTTGGATAGGGAGAACCACTATAGTTGAAATGGACATACTTTCAAATTCCTTATACAGATTTAATACAATCCCAATCAAAAACCAACATTTCTTATAGAACTAGAGAAAGCAATCCTAAAATTCACATGGATTTAGAACAGATCTAGAATAGTAAAAGCAATTCTGGGCAACAAGAGCAAGGCAGGAAGTATCATGATCCCAGACCTCAAGTTATACTACAAAGCTACAGTCATTAAAACCAACATAGTATTGGCAAAAACCTCATACTTGTGGATCATTGGAACAGAATAGAAGATACAGAAAAAACTCCAGTCACACACAAGTACATGATCTCTGGCAAAGAGGCCAAATGTTTTTATTCAGGAAGACAGCCACTTTAACAAGTGGTGCTGGGAAAACTGGGTATCCACATGCTGAAGGTTGAACCTAGACCCATAGCTCTCACCATACATTAAATCAAAATGAATCAAAACATCTCAGCATCAAAACAGAAACAATCTGCTGGAAGACAAAATAGGTAAAACTCTCTAAGACATAGAAATAGGCAAAGACTTTCTGAACAAAGCACTAGTTGCACAAGAAATAATATCAAGAATCAATAATGGAACCACATTAAATTATAAAGTTTTTGCACAACAAAGAAACCACCAACAGAGTGAAGAGATAACCCATAGAATGGGGAAAAATATTGCCAGCTACTCCTCAGAAAAAAGATTAACATCTAGAATATATAAAGAACTGAAAAATATTAGAGCCCCTAATTTAAAGACACAATAAAAAATGGGCATCTGAAAGGTATAGACATTTCTCTGATAAGTAAATACAATTGGCCAGTAAATACATGAAAAATATTCAACACTGGTAGTCATTAAAGAAATGCAAATTAAAACAACATTAAGTTGCCTTGCCGGGGATTTAGCTCAGTGGTTCTTGTGCCTGCCTCGCAAGCGCAAGGTCATGAGTTCTATCCTCGGCACCAAAAAAAAAAACAAAAACAAAAAAACCCCAACATTAAGTCTCTGTTTTATCTCTGAAAGAATGGCTACAATGAAGAAATCACTCAATTACATATGCTGGTGAGGCTTCAGGGAGAAAGGAACACTTCATTGTTGGTGGGACTGTAAACTGATGTGACCATTATGTAAATCAGTATGGAGATTCCTCAAAGAACTAAAAATAGAAACTCTATTTGACATAGGTTTTCTTCTTATAGATATATTCCCAAAAGAGTTAAAAACCTACTACCATGATATATGCATAACTATGTTTTGTAGCAGCAGAATTCATAATAGCTAACTGTTAGAAACAACTTATATGCACATCAACACATGAATGGTTTAAGAAAATATGGTATTTATACATAATGGAGTACTACACTGTCATAAAGATAAACTTGAATCATTTGTAAGAAAATAGATACACCTTGATTTAAGTGAATTAAATCAGATGCAGAAGCTTGAATATCACATGGTTTCCCTTATATGAAAAAAATTAATAGGAAAAAAGAGAGAGGAGACAAAAGTTATTGTATTCTAAGTATGCTCTCCCTTTAAGTTTCTACTTTCACTCCAATATGGTTTGAGAGATCACTTTGCAGGATTTCCACTTCTTTGGATATGCCATTGTTGTTATGAGCACTGTCTATTTTGTATAAAAACAATTTCCCTAAATAGGAAAATCTCTGAAAATGGAGTAGTTCAGCAGGTTCCTAGATTTAGAGAGAAGGGATTGGGAGATGACAGTTAGGGGGTAGATTTTTTTGTTTCAGGATAACAAAAATTATTTAAATTTGATTGTGGTCATGGTTGTATAACTTTATCAATGTATAACAATATCAATCTACTGAGTCTCACCCTTTAAGTTTGTAAATTGTGTATTATGCAAATTTTAGGTTGAAAAAAGCTGTTATTTAAAAAAAAACTGATGAGTCATGTATTTTTGTTCAGATGAGAAAATACATAAAGCAAAAAACCCTAGATATAACAAACAAAAACCTCCAAAACTTATTTTTTATCTATATAGTACAATACTTTTCCCCAAAATACAAAAGAATTAATTATGCACATTTAAACTGATGTGTGTGTGTCTGTGTGTGTGTGTGTGTGTGTCTGTGTCTGCACTTAATTTGGGAAAATGTGCAAAATTTTTTTAAAAGTATCAATCTTCAGAGATCAAGATGAAGAAGAAAGGAGTCTTTTACTTTAATTATATCTGGTTGTTTTGAATATTGTTGCAATGCATATAAGGTATGCTTCATATATGTCATAGATGTTAGAATTATAGAATTTGTTTCCAACATATAAATGCGAGTCTAATTTAAGTTTTAAAGTTTTATAGGTGATAAATCACTTGGCATATATAGTACCATATGAGGTGTGATCAAAATATAAAATGAATGTTTCAATTTTAAAAAATTGTTACAGGAAAAGGCACTTTGCCATAAATCCCACACAAAATATCCCCCCTCACTTTGAGCACACTTATCCCACCATTTTTGCCACTTTGCAAAGCAGTTCTGGGTGTCTTCTTTCATGAGTATTTGTATAAGGTATGATCAAATATGTTGAATGCTGCTGTTCAGTGACACCCAATTGAAACAATCTCATAAAAACATTGCTTTGTGTCCTCATCCATCTTTACTCACCAGATCTGGTAACCTGGGAATTCCAACTCTTCCTCAAAGTCAAAATGACAATGAAATGTAAATGTTTTGAATAAATTCAGGACATCGAGGCAGCCACAACAGCACAATTAAAGACACAAAAGAGGATTTCCAGACCTACTACTCCAGAAAGTGGCAAGAAAAATGGAATAAGTGTTTTCAAAGCCAGGTATAGTATTTTGGTCATAATTAATGGCAAAGGGTATTTTATTGTCATAATTTTTTTTAATTTATGTATTCACTATATATTTCAATCACATCTTATAAAGGGGATTATGGAACATGATTGTCCTACAACCTAGTATATGAAAGAAATGTATTTCTAAAATGTCTCTATTATTGGAAAGGCTTTATTTTATGATGAATTTACCAAAGATATGTTTAAACAACTACAAAAAAATTAGATTGAATAATCTTCTTTTCAATAAATCAGTTTAAGTGCATTATCATATCATAGATGTATAAGATTTTAGTCATCTTAAAGACATGTCTGTTGCCTAATACAAGGCAACTAATAGGAAATAACTTCTCTTGAGATAAATTTGTTTTAAAAAGAATACATTTTCAATAAGTAGTGTAATTTTCATATCCTTTGTACTTTGAGATTTAATTAATATTTTAATCAAGTTTTCTTTAAATGTGAGTTTAAAGTGTTTTCAGCAGTTATGTCTAAATTTCTTCATGACTTGAAGTGCCAAATTCTTTATTACAACTACATTTTGGCCTTGAAATAAATTGTAGAATGATTTGATTTATAGAAGTGTACTTGATAACTAACTATTGAGAGGGAATTAAAAAGTTATAGTGCTTGAAGTCAACTATTTGGGATACCACTTAACAATTATGTTGCCTTAGGTAAGTAACTTAGACTCTGTGTCTCAATTTTCTTTGGTTTAAAATGGGGATAATAGTCCAGAACTTGTAGGCTTGTTGTAAGGATCAAATATTTGTATCTATTGAAAGTACTTGGAATAATATGTAACATCAAGTAAACACCAGATGTGCTATCTATGGCTGCTTCAGTCTCTACAAAAGTGTAATATTCCCATGCTGCCACAGGAAGAAAAACTCAGTAAAAAAAGAATAAACATTGAATCTAAATTGTTTGAGCACATATATCTATGGTTCTCATTAAAAGATTACAATACTTTAGACATTTTTGCTATCTAAAATAGCCATAGGACAGAGGTGCTTAATTATGAGTGCAAAGGTATATTGTATTAAATCAAGAACTGAAAGCAAAAGGGCTTATTATACTTTGACATTGTGCACACAGATGTGCAGTTTTAGACAAATCATATATCCTCACTGAGTATATTTCCTCATCTTTAAAATGAAATTCACGTTAGACAGCTTATAATTTGTCTTCATGCTCTAAAATTAACCTTACCCTTAAGTGGTTATTAACCAAATAGTTGGTACATAAAACATGTTGATAACAATGGCTTTGGTAAAATATCTAATTAGTAATGGATGGAAGTGTTTGTGTGTGTGTGTGTGTGTGTGAGTGTGTGTGTTTGCATGTGCAGGCATGTGCATTTCATTTTGCGGAGGGGGATATAATGAATCTGCTGGGGACACTTTTCTTTTATAGCACTGTAGTAATTGGAAGTTAGGTCTTGCAAATGAAGTATCAAATAATCAAGAAATATGATTTCGAGTCTACACTCTCATTACTTTTAATGCAATATTTGATTCAATCTTTTCTCTACTGTTTTCTACATTTGGAGTGAGGCAAAGCACTTCTCTTATAAAGGACATTCCAATGGAAGGAAGCACCACAAAAGGACAGTTCATTTTTCTTATACAGTATCCAAATTATGCAGAAAGATGTTTTAAGAGTACATTTACCTCCCTTGAATATGAAAAATATCCATTTGGGTAAGTAAAAGGATTTTTAAAATCTACATTTGTGGCAAACTGATTTAACAAGTCTTTTTTGGATGCACTTCACTGGGGTAAGCTCTCCCTGTGTAAACTTCCCACAGACTTGTTAGCAAATTAAGCCAGCAAAAGAGAGGTTAACAATGCCTCTGAGATTTAAATAGGAAATAACAGATCAACATTAATGAAATCCCCATGGATAGAACACCAGCAGGAGTTTTTAAAAAATTCTCATGCCCTGAGACTGTATAAAATTATAAGGCAGAGTAAGAACAATAGCAACCATAGCTAAGCACTTTTATGCAGTTGACATAATTTACAAACTCAATGAGCTTGCTCTTATATTCTCCATTCAAGATCATTAGCTACAAATGTAAACTGCTATCAAGCATCCATTATAGGCCAACAGGTGAGATTAAAGTTGATTTTTATAGTATGTCTTTAATTATAACCCCATGACAAGAGTTGGCAAATTACACAACTCCAAAGGGGATGATCCATAGTAAATTGTGGCCTATGTAAATTGCAACCTATAGAATAAATAAGCAACTCAAACGTGGCCCTTCAATGTAATGGTCCTTCCCATGAATGTTTAAGTACCTACTAAGAGATGCTCTATTTGGCTTATGTTTCCTAGTTTTAGTGATAATAACAAACAGCTTTGCCAATTTCTGACTTACTTTTACTATTTTCTTTCAGGTCAATAATATTACCAGTTTTCTACAAGTAACAGGGAATAACACCAGAATTTTAACTCTATGAATGAGCACTGATAATTCAAGAAATAAATATAAAAGTATCATAAAGAGTTAATGCACAGAGGTCCGGAGTCACGCGGAACACGCCGAATCAGCCCCCTGCAGACAGGCAGGTCTGCGCACACCCTGCCTAGGTCACGAGTCATGCGGAAAACTCCAAATCAGCCCGTGCC
>NW_004624851.1:6165878-6179781 GCF_000247695.1 Heterocephalus glaber | reverse complement strand
AAGAACCAAGATGCATTATGTAAAGGTACAATTCCCAATGAGAAATGTAATTGTGTTGTATACCTACAATGTACCAATAAAAGAATTTAATAAACTGTATAAAAAAAAGAGTTAATGCACAATTCCTTTTCCCTAGTAGAATCAATTCTATGGAGTTGTATAGTAAAATGGATATTAAGATAATTTCTACTTTATGTATTATCAAAATGTTTCACAAACAAGAATTGAGGGAGTTCAATGAGTATTCTAGACCAAGCTACTGCAACCATTTATAACCACATTTATACACATTTCACTATATCATCGAACTCCATCAAAATGTGACAGATTACTGAAGATGAACAAAATCAAGTGAAAATGGCTTTAGGATGTATATGCACATGAAAAGACAATAAACTGAGTTCCTAATACACACAACACTGTAAACAATGAAGAAAAATTTTCAAAGTCAATTTTTCCTTTAGCTCTTTGAAAAGTTATAGAAACAAATATTTCTACTCAATTCATCTGAGTTGTCTTACACTTTGAGAAATATGCAAGTATTCCAGTAGAGACATAAAATATATGTGTATGTCACCTCATATATCGTATAAATAATTTCCACACTGCCAAATATCTTTAGATATTGTCAGGAGTAATATAGGCCTAATTTTGATCAATAATGAAAAAGTCATCACTTTCAACTTCTAACCCCTTAAGCAGTCTTGGTATCATTTACAAAAATAGATATATAATGTGAGTTACTTGATTTTCCACATATTTATTCCATATCTTCCCAACCTTGAGTGAACTAGGCTTCTTGGCTTCTCTGATACATCTCCTGGATCCCCTATTTAATAAAAATGTGAGAAATTTCTTCCCCTGAAGTCTTAATGATGGACCAGAAAGAGATGTGGTGGTTATTTATGACATTGATTTGTGCCTGTGGTAACATATGAAATGTAGTGGACAGGTTCTAAAGCATCAACCCTCTGATCCCTGCCTCCTGGAATTCATACCTTTATATAATGCACTTTCCTTTCATGTAGATGGGAACACTGATTTGTCTATAGGAAATTGAATATGACAAAGGGATAAAATATCACTTTTATATGCTGCACCAAATAAAACCCCATGTTGCTGGTATGCTTATATTTGCTTTCTTGTCCTTGAAGAAGCAATCCATGAAGCAAGTGGTTATGTTAGAGAAGATCATGTAACATGGTTCTTGAGGTGGTCACTAGGAACTGACAAAAGCTTTCAGAAAGAAAGAAATCCTTAGTCTTGAAGCAGTAAGATTATGAACTGTGAGAGAACTGAAGGAAGCTTGGAAGCAGATCTTTTCTTGATGAGATTGCAGCCCTGTTTGACACCTATATCACTACCTGGTGAGACTCCAAAGCAGAGTGTCCAGCTAAGCTGTATTTAAACTTCTGATCTACAGACACTATGAGTTAACAAATGTGTGCTGTTTGAAGCCAGAGTTTCTGAATGATATTAGGATACACCAGTGGTACATGACTCAGTTAATATGATATTTTGATCTCATCGGTAAGTTATTCCAACTAAGTAACTTCTTTGAATAGCCTGAGGTTGTTTAGCACAGGGGACTGGCTAATGTGAGCTAGCATTTTAGTGAGCATTCCTCTCAAATATAAGTTCATTAATAAATTAATCAGGAATTTATGGAGCATTGGAATGAAAGATTGTCAATAAAGGATCAGCACCTTGATTCTTTGATGTTTTGTTGTGCTTCCTTTCCTTCTCATGCTCTCATATTTTGCCTACAAACTGTGGGGAAAAAAAGTGAATACAGTTGCTCAATATCAGCCCTCTGTTTTTGTCTCTATAATCTTTTTTTCTGTCTCTACTCAACTCCAACTTTACTCTCTAACCTCATCATTCCCCCAAAGTGGGAAAGTAAGTATTAGAATGGGCGTACTCTGAGTTTCAAGTCATATGAAAGGCACAAAATAACTTTTTTTCTGTTTTTAGTAATTTAACTGCTTCAACTTCTAACCCTGCTTTGCTGTATCCTAAGCAGGAATTTTGACCTCTTTAAGTGAGTATTCAGTTTCCCATATAGTACAGCATGTTTCTAAAAGAGGGTGGTGAAATTCCCATTCAACACAAATTAGTAAGAAAAAACTGAAGTTTCCCAAGTGTTTAAAAAACCCTCAGGACTAGGATTTCAAAAACCCCATGACTAAAGGCATCTATTAGAACATTTATCTGACATGAGTCCCAGAAAAAGTAAGAGTTAAAGATCAAATATCATTGATTTATCAGGCAGTTAACCAATTTTTAAGTACAGTAAAACATAATAAAAATCCTTTTGGTTTCATTATAAAGCATAGCATACAATTTATGCAAGACTGTTCTATTGAGATTTTTTTCATTATTTTGTGGAATTAATTAACAAAATTTTCTAGTCCTCTGAGACAGTACCATTGAGAATTAGGCCAAATACTGGTGGGAAATTTAAATGTTTGTAAATTAAATATATTATTAAATGTCTAAATGGAATCTCAAATTCCCAATTCTCTTTTTATTTCTAGCCACCAAAATTTTCTTACTAAAAGAAAAGTATTTACAAAGACTTTTTTTTAAATCTCATGAGCACAATATGTCTTCCCTAAAGAAATTTCCACTGAGAGAAAACATATTTTTACATACATCAATGAGCACTACAGACATGACTATGATATATCCTAATTGTTGCCACAAACCTTTCAAAGCATCAAATATATTTTGGGGGTGACTGAATGCATACACAGTTGAAAATGCGACAGAAACTTTAGCTGGATATTGTAAACTATATTTTACAATAGATAAAGATGCTTCTATTTATGTGCTATTAATCACATAAAAAAACAATTCTGATGATAGTTCTACTTTTGAAATTAGATGTTTTAGTGAAATGGCACAGCTTTTGTTGAAAACAGTTTGTCAGTTCCTCAAAAAATTAAATATAGAATTACCATATGACCTGAAAATTCTACTTCTAGATATATACCCAAGAGCACTAAAAACATATGTTCACAAAAATTTATACATTAACGTTGATAAAATCATTATTCAAATTAGGGAAAGAGATATAAAAGATGTCACAAAACCATACACTGAAAGGCTTTTATCTTTTATTAGTATATGTTTGTGATGCATAATGATTATATTTGTTTTGGAGAATATATAGATATATAATCTTGATAAATTTGTTGTCCATTGTCTCCCTGTTTTTCCCCTTTTTATGAGTTCCCCTTCCCCATCTTCAAAGAGTCTACGTCCCTGTTTCCTACCATCTCTTGTTTATTTAGCTCTTTAAATTATATATAGAATTTCTGTTTCTGATACAGAATAAACCATGTGATATTTAATCTTCTGTGTCTGATTTTTTTGCTTAACATTACACTGATGGCTTAATCCATTTTCTTTCAAATGACTTAAATATAACCTTCATTGCTGAGCAGCCCTCTACTGTGTATATATACCATATTTTCATTATCAATTTATCTATTGATAAGTATCTAGGCTGTTTCAATAATTTAGCTATGTTGAATTGCACACCTATAAATATAAGTGTGCATGTAGCAATGCAATGTGATGACTTTTAATTCTTTCCAAAAGATACCCAGAATAGGTATTGTTGGTTCAAATGGGACTTCTATTTTTATTTTTTGAGGACTCTCCTTTCTGATTTCCACAGGGGTTTCACTAATTTATATTACCACCAAGAATGTAGAAGGGTTCCATTTCCCCCCACATCTTTACCAGCATTTGTTGTTTATCGAGTTCTTAATTATAGCCATTCTTACTGGAGTAAGATGGAATGTCAGTGTTGTTTTGATTTCCATTTTCCTAAGGCCAAAGATGCCAAACTTTTTTTCATGTACTTTTGACCATTTCTACTTCTGTTAAGAGGTACCTATTCATTTCAACTGCCCATTTTTGGATTGGGCCTTTTGTTTTTTGGGGTCTCAAATTTGTAGTTCTTTAAATAGTCTAGGTATTATTCTACCAGAGGAATAGCTGGTAAATTTTTTCTTATTTTGCAGGTTGTGTTGTTTCTCAGTTGATTGTTTCCTTTACTTTGCAAAAAAATTTCAATTTGATATATTCCTTTTTGTTCCTTCTTGAAAATATTCCTTGGGAAATTGAGGTTCTGTTCAGGAAGCCCTTGCCTATGCCTAAAACTTCAAGTATGTTGCTTATTTTATCTTTCAGTAAATTCAGTGATTCTATTTGAAAAACTGTCTTTGATCCATTTTGATTGATTTTAGTACAGGGTCACAGGTATGGTTTTTGATTCCTTCTTCTGCCTGTAGTTAACCAGTTTTCTCAGCACTATTTTTAAAATAAGCTATCATCAGTGTTTCTTTTTTCTTAACAATCTTATGTCAAATATCAAATAGGTAAAGATGCATGGATCTCTTTTTGTGTCTATTCCATTGGCCTACATGTTGATTTCTGTGCCAGTTACCACGCTGATTTTATTACTGTTGAGGACTGCAATTCCTGCTCTTTTATTCTTTTTGCCTATTATTCTTTTAGTATTCTGGGTCACTTCTGGTTCCATATAAATTTTAGGATTTTTTTCTTATTTTGTGGATAATGTTGTTGGTATTTTGATTTGAATTGCATTAAATCTACATTTCATTTTTGGTGATACAGTCACTTTGACAGTTTGAATCTGCTTATCAAGGAACAGGGGATAGCTTTCAATTTTCTATTCATATATGGCTAGAAATTTACTCACTTTTTCCCAATTCTTCAATTTATTAGAGTGTAAGTTTTCAGAATAGTGTCTTAAAATCCTCTGGGTCAGGACTGTCATTTATTATTTCATCTTTTACATTTCTAATTTCATTGATGTGAGTCTTTTTCCCCTTCTGGTAAGTTTGGTTAAGGGTTTATGACATTGCTTATTTTTTCAAGAACCAATTCTTTGATTCATTGATTCTTTGTATTGTTTTGTTAGCTTCAATTTAATTAAACTCTGCTCTGATCTTTATAATATCTAGCCTCTATAACTTTTGAATTTAGATGCTTGTTTTTCTCTAGGATCCTGATATGCACCATGAAGTTATTTATTTAGAATTACTGTTTTCTAATGTGGGTGTTCACAGCTATAGATTTCTCTTTGAGAATTTCTTTGATTGTATTCGGTAGGTTTTCTTATGTTGCATTGCCATTGTCATTCAATTTTAATAACATTTTAATCTTTCATAATTTTACCCATAACTCTTTGATTAGTCTAGAAAGTACTCTTTAATCTCCACATTTTCCCATTAATTCTATAGTTTTTTGTGCTATTGAGTTTTAGTTTTATTCTGTTATGATCTCATAGTAATCAGAGGATTCTTTCAATTATTTTGAATTTATTTAAATATGTTTTATGGCCTAAAATATGGTCTATTTCAGAGAAAGTTCCTTGGGCTGTTGAAAAATATGTTTATTCTGCTGTTGTTTCACGAAACTAAACTAGCTATCTATGACATCCATTTACTTAATTGTATGGTTCATCTCTGGTATTTCTTTGTTGAGATTTTACTTGATTGAGATGTTTCTTTGTGAGAGTGGTTTGTTAAAGCTCCTCACCCATTGTGATTATATTGGTGTTGAGAAGTTTTTGTTTTATGAAATTGGATGTCCTGACATTTGGTACCTATACATTTGCAATTGTTAGCTCTCTCTATTAAATTGTTCTCTTCGCCATCATGTAGTGATATCCTTTGTCTCTTCCAAT
The DNA here is from genome assembly GCF_000247695.1 of Heterocephalus glaber. The sequence goes on along the minus strand of NW_004624851.1, from coordinate 6,174,056 downwards.
TAGTTTTGGCTTGAAGTTCCATATTATCTGAAATTAGGATGGCTATTCCTAATTTTTTTGGAGGGTTGTGGTTTCATGGAATACTATTTCTAATCCTTTCATTTTCAGTTGATTTTGTTTATTTGTGGATGAGGTAGGTCTCTTGAAGGCACTTATAATTGAGTTATGATTTTTCATGTTATCTGAGAGTTGTGTCTTTTGATTAGGAATTTAGACCATTTATATTGAATGTTAATACTGACAGGTTTATATTAATTCTTGTCATTTTTATTACTTTGTCACTGCTGATTTATTTCTACTTTTCTTTTTGTTGACTGCTGTTCATGTTACATATATTCTTTCTCTTGGGCTCATTGGTTATGTTGGTCTTACAATCTCCATTTAAAATTCTCTTGAGTATTTTCTGAAATGTTGCTTTGATGGTCATGAATTTATTTGGATTCTCCTTTTCATGGAAGATTTTAATTTCTCCATCAATTTTGAGGATATTTTTCCAGGATTTATTAATCTGAATGGGGTATTGTTTTCTTTTAGGGCTTGATAATTCTCACTCCAACTTGCCTTGCCTATAATTTTATGTTGAGAAATCTGCTGTTATTCTGATAAGCTTGCCTTTGTAAATTACTTACTGTTATTTTCTAATGGATTTTATTATTCTCCCTCTGCTCTGGATTTCTGGACTTTTGACTATATGTCTGTTTTGTCCAAAATGCCTCATTTCCTTGTGTATCCATTTCAATCTCTAAAACTGGGATTTTTCTGTAATATAATTTAACTACATAGAATGTTTCACTAGCAATAGTACGAAATTTATACTTGTAGCTATAGTCATACATACATATATACAAAGGCCTCCTACTGAAAAAATAAAATAAGAAAAATAATTAGAATGAGAAACACAAACATACATAAAAATCAAACACCAAAAAAAATCAACAACAAAAAACATGAAAAGGAACTATGGTCAGGAGCCTCTGGTGTTCTCAGAATGTTGGTGGGTTTCTAGAGCTCCTTCCACTGACAGGTAGCACCCTTATATTCCTGGTTGAAATTCTACTCTAGAGCTGCTACTCGCTCCACCTAATTTACCTCTCTTAGCTTCTTTCTGTTTACAGGTATTCCCTACTCCATCCAGCATCTCTTTGGCCAATAGCATCAGAGTTCCCTGTGGTCAGGTAAGAGGCAGTAACTCTGCCCCTGTGTGCCATTCTGATTTATTTTCTATGACCTTTTAAGTCCCAGGTCAAAGCACCATTGATACTTTGAAAATCACCACCACATGGGATTTTAGTGATTTCTGGGGAGCATCAGAAAATAGCATCCACAGGCATTGATTTGGGTCATTTTCTCCACTCCCAGTGATTCCCAAATCCCAGTTGTTCAGCTTCACAAATATTTTCTTTATGGATCAAAATTACATCGGTGTTTAGAGCTCTGCAGAAGAGAGCCCTTCTGCAAGGAACTTAGCAGCATTTTTAGAGCAGATATTTGGAGGTAGCTCAAAAACATGCAAAGCTCAGCAACATTTGGGGGTCAGTGGGAGAGTCCCTGAGCTGGCTGGCACTGCTCCCGTTTATCTTCACTACCCCTGGATCTTAACAGTCGCATTCACTGCAAGCCCCTGTGAATCTCTCTGTTTCATAAGATTTCTTAATACTTGGTTTAGGTCCCTGAAAAGAACCATGTCCTTTGGTCCTCTCTGCCCCTGGGGCTTACAGGTTATAACTCAATCCCTGCTTTCTGAGGGATTCTCTAGCTTGTGCCTTCTTATTGCCTTCAATCCTTCAGTTGTGATTACTCCTTCACTGAACTCCATCTCCATTGGGAGGACAGTTAGGCATGTAAGCATTGGGTGGTGGCTAAGAGACTGAGTGCCTGTTGGCAACATGGCAACCACTGATGCACTCAAATTCTTCCCTTGGGGAATTGAAGTTTTTTCCAAGATGGTGTGTTCAGTAGACCTGAGCTGTAAGCTGTTGGGAGATCAAAAAGTGGCTCTCTTCACTCTCTTTGTTATTCTAAATGCCTCTGTTATTAGATTTCATCAGATGAACTTCTCTTTAAAGATACCTTCCTGTGGTTGGGTTTTTATTCACATTCCATATCAGATTACGTTCAGACCTTGGTAAGGATCTTCTGAATGTCTCATATGTGCTTCTGTCTCTAGCTTGAAATGATGGTCAGTCTAGCCAATGGAATGATATTTAACAACAACAATAAAAGTAAAATATTGATATATGTCCCAAATAAATATACCTTAACATATTATGCTGAGAGGACTAACAGAGATGACAACATAGTGTATGATTTAATTTAGAAAAAATGTACAAAATAGGCAAATTCATGGAGAATAAAAGTGGATTAATCAGTGGCTAAGGCTGAGATGTGCTGAGAATTTGAAGATTCCTATTTTGGATAATAGAAATTTTCCTGAATTAGTGGTAGTGACTTCATAAATTTATGACTACAGTAAAAAACACTGAAACTTACATTTTGAATAAATGAATTTTATGATGTGTGAATAATATTTCAATAAAGTTTTATTAATGTTATATTTCAATAAATGAAAATTATTAAAGTAAATGTTAATAGTAATAAATATAATGCACTTTTAAGAAAAATGTGACTTAAGTAAGAATAGGAAGATCTTCTTTGAATATACATGAAGTTTGAAATACATGTTGATTACCTAGATTCGTCTCCTAATTTCAAGATTTATTTTTAATTATAGTAAGATATAATTACTTAAAAATTTAGCTACTAGGTTATAAACAGTATTGCAGTCAAATTTTGGTATATTGTCTAACATAACTTTATGAAGTCTATTTAATACCTCCTTAAAATGACATAAAACAGGAACAAGAAGGATATAAAGTGCTAAAATGTCTCTTTATTTAGTTTAATTTCTATTTTTAGATAAATTTCATTTACAAAAGTTTTAAAAGAAGAGTTATTTACAAACAGCATTATGTAGTGGTATCCTTTAATCACAACTCTCTGTCTCTCTTTCTCTCTCTCTTTCTTCTCTGTCTGAGTGCCTGTGTGTGTGTGTGTGTGTGTGTGTGTGTGTGTGTGTGTGTGTAGAGGTTTTAGTCCATAGTCAACTGGTTTCAAGGCAGGACAACATACCAGAGGACAAAAAACTCATAGCAAGGCAGCAGGAAGCACAGAGTGATCAATCTTTCCAGGCCACACCCCCAGGGAGCCACCTCTTTTGACCAGGTTTTACCTCCCAACATCACATTTAGCTATAAACATTAACAGTGGACTAATTCACTGATGAGTGTTACTCCCCCATGATCCAATGACCTCCCAAAAGCCCCACCTATGAATGTATGAGGTTTTGGGGAAAAATCTAGATATAAATCATAACACTGGACGATTCCACTGTACAGAATTGTGAAAAATAAATGCTCGCTGTTTAAGCTATTGAGTCTATGGTATTATTTTATAGAAAAAAAATACTAAGAGACTTATTTATGTAGGATAATCTTTCATTAGAAGAAGATCTTTTGCCTAAATTCTTGAAGGCTATGATAGGTAGAGAGCCAGTATGACCTGGTTACATTTCTGCTAAAATTGTTATTAATCAAAACATTCTCCAAAAGTAATTGAATACTAAATTTATTAAAAAGCATACTATGCACAAAAGTTGTTTTGTCTTTTTACTGTTTTCTCCATGATGTTTTCTAAGTACTTTATAAATTGTTCATCTAATCTCTTTTTTAAATTTATATATTAATTGGTACATTTTAGGTATACAATACATTTACATTTATCATTGGGTGCTTGTACTTGAACATGACGTATCTTAGTTCTTATTTTTCCCCCATTACCTATGCACCCTTCACCCCCACCACCCTTCCCTATTTACATAGACTTTGTTTCCATTTTTTTTTTTCTTTCTCATAATTTTTCCTTTCCTTTCTCCCCTTTCCCCTTCGCCTTCTGCCACCCCTACCCCTTTGGACCTTTTCCTATTTATATGCAAGTTATGACTTTAAAACTCATAACACCCAAAAGTTTTCAGATTTTCATTAAGTTATTTGTCATCATTAAGCCAAAATAGTATTTCAGTAAGAAACATTAAAACTTTGTACAGTAAGTCCCCAACTTACAAATGAGTTCTGTTCTGGAAGAACTCTCATAAGTCAGATTAATTTGTAAGTAAAAAAAATGAGTCTTATATGCTTTGACACAAATATGTAATGTAAATTGCTTTGAGCTTCCTAGGAGTCCTCTTCACAATGCCACTGCTTTTCCTCTTGCTTCCAGACATCCTGGGCTCTAATTGAGCACTGTACTACTGTACACTATCGCACTGTACAGTGAGTGCACAGCAGCACAACTGTGACAATGTACAGAAGACATATGAGCAACTTCTGTGATTCAGTTGCATCCATGAATGTTTAGAATGCAAGGTCCGTTTGTATTTGTGAAAGTTTGCAACTCAAATGTTCATAACTTGAGGACTTACTGTATATATAACCATTGTATATTAATTGAATATTTTCCTGTGAATATGCTCATCAAATTAAGATCTTTATGTATCTTAGTAGTCAGGGTGAATAATTGAAAGATGATAAAAAGTGAAATTGTACTATATTTGGCTGGAAATTTCAATGTAAAATAAAGAAATATGGTTTTAGTATATTTAGAACTGTTCTACTATTTTGAGTAGAAACATAATGTTCTTGTTTATTAATATACTTGAAACCTTTCTGAGTCAGTCAAGGACAAATAATTTGGGGTCAAGTTCATTTAAAAATATTCCTAATATTTAATCAGAGAGTCTTGGATTTTATTTATAAGTATATATTTATTATTTAAAGAAAATTTTATAAATCTTTAAAACATGGACTTTGAAAAAGTATTCATTTTTTTTCTACAAAAAATAAAATTCAACATAAAATCCATTATAACTTCAGATTCAATGAAACCAAAAAGAACATATTCCAATAAAATTAAATGATGAACTCCAGATATATTTCACTTGTTTCAATTTAAACGGGCAAACTGTTAGAGTAAGCAATTTTCTTCCTTTTTAATCTAAATTACTATTTATTTTGACTATGCTAAAATATAAATGTGTCAATAGTTCAAAAACCTTTCTCATTTTTACATTTATTAATAACTAGGTTATACAAAATGTGTAATAAAGTAAAAAAGTATAATGAAGCAAGAATATATATGCATATGTATATGTATATATGATGTATATCATATATACATTAAGTTAAACAAATGAAGTGAAAATATTTGTATACCCTCACCAATCAGATTCTCTTCCTTCAACTCCACAAAAATCACTCTTCTCACTTTGCTGTGTACATTTTTATTCATATCTTTACACTATATACAAATATGTATAATACAACATTGCAAAAATCACTTTACATATTTCAGAATTTCATATATCCATTATAATTTACAACTCATGCTTTGCTTTACACTATGTTCTGGATATTAATTAATGTTGACACATGTAAGTCTGTATCACTCATTTTTACTTCAGGAAGATATTTCACTGTACAGTATTAATATAGTGAAGTGTTTGCTGGGAGGAAATAAAATTCCATGTAACCTGCACTTTTACATTTCCAAAAGATTAAATGAACATTCTTACATAATTGTCCTTGTACACATGCACATGGATTTCTTTAAAGTCTATGCCAAGTATGAGTTTGCTAGTCCATATAGTACCCACATATTCAAATATATTATATATTGTCTGTCTTGGTTACTTGTTGCTGAGACAAATTATCAGATACCCAAAGTTAAAAGAGTAAAGATTTATTTAGGTTATAATTTTTAGAGGTTTCAGTCATTAATTGGCTGGCTCCAAGGCAGGCTGATATGGCAGATGGGCATCACAGAGCAGAAACAGCTCATGACATGCAGGAGGCAGCAAAGCAGTAAAGTAGCAAGCAGCAAGCAACAAGGAACAAGCAATAACCTTTTTGTGTCCTTTATATCGTATCCAGGCTACCCACCTTTAGGGCAGGTAGCACTGTGACTCAGGGGTAGAGCAGCCTTAAACCTAGCTTCACACCATGAATCAATCCCAGCATCACACTCTAGATCCAGCCACCTCTGAAAAGCTCTACCTATGACCACATGAGGCTTTGGGGAGACGTCTAGACACAAGCCATAACACTGTCATTTTATTTTCCAAATTGACTGTATTTGTGTTAGTGTACTCAATGCTCTGTACCTTAAGTAACAATCAGTATAAGCATGTTTAAATTTTTAAGTTCTAGTGAATGGAAAATACCATATATGTTCCCAAGTATGAGAAATTTGTTCACTTGCCCAGACTCAAGGGATGGACTCATGCATGAAGAGCAGTGGAAGCAAGGTTTTTTAATGTCAGTCTTGCAAGGCTGGGTATCTGCTATGAGAACAAGCATACCCAGGATATTTACAGTGAGCATTTTATCCTTAGCAAGCAGGTGCCTTCCCCTATTTCCTCATCGGCTGAGTACTACAAAAGGGAACGGCCTTCCCAGACATTACCTAAATTTTGGTTTCCTGGTCTCCCTCACAATTTGAGTTTGGATTTCTTCATAAAACTGTTCTTTACTTTGGGACTTTTTGAGAAGCAGATGTTCCAGCTTAGAGATTTTATGTGACCTTTTGGCTTCTGTTTACACTTAGTCTTAGCTATTTTAATATGAAAATGGATCATTCTATGCCTTTTCTCTCCTTTCTCCACTCACGCCTATATTTATCTTTTTTTTACAATGAATAATTTATTTAAAAAATCAAACCACTTGGTAAAGATTGCCAAGTATTTATTACATAAGAAATAAGTGCCCTGGGATAAATAAGAAAGACGATATGGATAAAAAAAAAATACTTTTAGCTCTCAAGAAGCACTGTTAGAAAACTCTGATTCAGAAATCCCAAAAATGAGGCAGAGATGACAGATGAATGTTTCCACCTGTGTTAACAAAGAATGTCATTGCAAGAAGAGACAGGACAACACACAAAATAGCACTTAATTTTAGGAGAAGAAGGAGGCTGCCTTCACAAAAATTCACCCATTTTTTCCTTGCAAGAGGACTGGGAATTAGAACTTCAAAACAGGAACTGTGAGTGCATTATATTAAATATCTGTTCCCTTAAAAATGGCCTGATGGCAAGACTGCATTTGTAAACACAAGGTAATTTTTTCTATAGTCATGCAAAAGTCAGTTAAATCTCAAAATACTTTTCACGGTTCTGACAGGATTTTAAATAATTTTTGTCTATATGATATAGCGTCACTTACTGTTTTATTTAAAGGCAATTTATTCAAACCTGCCTGGGAGTGGGAAGAAAAAAAATCCTTGCTATCTTTAATGGTATCAGTGTTTTGACTTGTACCCAAATATTTCTCTTACTACTGTTTCTAAAAATTCAGGTCACAGGTGGTTTTATACAAGTATTGACAGTGTTGTTTAAAATCATCAATATATAGTTCAGTCCACTAATATTGGAGAAAACAAACTGGAAGGCAAGGATATTTTAGCCCCAACACTATTGGAGAGTTCAGCTCTTCGTTGTCAAAGCCAAAGGAACAAAATAATTCAGTTTGTCTTCCACCAAATTCTAAACATCAGAAGCTTTTCACAAGTTCTTAAAAATCTTGATAAAGCAATTGATGAAAACTTCAAAAAGAAACAGAATACCCCAAAATAACATGTCTTGTTTATAGCCAGTAGACATAGGTCTCAAAGGCTTTTTTTTGTGTGTGGTGGTGGTGGTGGTTGTAGTGTTCCTTCTGGTTTGAAAAAGGAACAAAATTTCCTTTCAGCCAAAATTTTCTTTCAGCCAAAATTTTCAATTGTCACCAAGGTCCATATTAACAGTCTTTAGATGACTCACCCCCCCCATTAACTTTATTGGTACATTTTAGGTTTACAATACAGTTACATTCATCATTGGGATCTTGTACCATTACATGAGTCTCTTGGTTCTTATTTTTTTTTCCCCGTCCCTTGCTCTCCCTTCACCCCCTCCATCCTTCCCTATTTGCAAAGACCTTGTTTCCATTTTTTTCCTCTTCTCATTTTTTCCTTTCCCTTTTTTCCCTTCCCCTACCCCTCCCAATTCCCCTGCTCTTTTAGACCTTTTCTTCCTGTTACACAATATCAGTTACACATTTTTTAAATTACAATATTAAGATCTAGGAGA
>NW_004624851.1:6121755-6136851 GCF_000247695.1 Heterocephalus glaber | reverse complement strand
TAACTTTTACTTTAAAATTATATTAATTTTGACCATTCAGTTATTCTTGTGACAGAAATTTCATAAAATATCTAGAGTATTTAACAAATATGAAGGAAGAAGTAAATATAGATTAATTAGTACTCTAATTTTGTGATAAAATAAAGATAGAGACTAAGATTCTCTACAGTTATATAGTTATATTTTTCTGCTATTTTTGGAACAACACTGATCTAAAGAAAAATCTATATATTAACAGCCATCTCTCAGCTTGATTATTATATTTATGCATATATATGCTTTTATTCTGCTATGCATTTAGGAAGAAAACACACCAAAAAGATAAGGAGCTATACAGAGATTATTCTAGTGTGAAAGAAAAAAAAATACATTATGTATAATTTGATGATAACTTAGGGAGGAGATTCAGGTTTTAGATAAAAATAAATGCTTAAAAATCACCAAAATATAAAAGAATATCACAAAATTCTACTAATCTTTCCAAAAATATTTAAACTACAAGTTGACTTATGAAAAAGTTAGAGGGTAATAAATGGATTTTTTCAAATAAGTATTAAAGCCATAAGACTCAAGGAAGTAGTTAATTGAATGAAAAAGATCACAAATGTTAAACAGATGAAGGAACCATTTTTAATCTAATTTACTTCATTATCTTCCAGCAAATAAAATGGCTTTTCAACTCAAAAACCTACAACAAATATCACTGAATGTATCACAGAGATTTTGTTTAAAGTTCAATAAAATTCTGGTGACATTCAAATGAGTCTGTATGTCCTCCAAAGTTTTATCTAATAATATGTGAATTTTTATCAGTGCCAATGCAAATAACAAGAAAGAAGTTTGAAATATTGAGGATGTGAACATATGTCCTGATTTTCAAAAATTGGAGAGAAAAACAATTTTCAGAAAATATGGGCCAAAAATATTGATTTTAGTTTTTGAAACCAAATTCAAAACAGATTATTTTAAAAATATTTTTACAAAATTTCAAAAAGAATAAAAATAATCAGTAAAAACATTGTGGGCTCACCAAGCAAAATAAGACACAATAAACTAACCTCTGTTTTTTCCTTTCTGGTTGCAATTGTCATAATTCTCACTAAATAAAGATGCTAGTTTACTAGACGAGAATAATGTTTAAATATTGCTTGTATTGATTGGAGTAAACATTTTGAGCAAAGCCTCAGATGACTATCTTATAGATTTATGCTGAAATATGACTCAGATAATTATACATTTAGGTAAATTAAAGGCTGGTTGATTAGCCTTATGATAATGGCATCAATAAGTTATTTGATGAGTGAATTATATCTTTTCCTACACACTTCCTTCTACTAAAATGAATTTTCTTATATAGTGCATATGCCCCTTATGCACAAATATCATATGTTTGTTAATTTAGAAGCTGGGATAAAGCTGCGAGTGTTAACTAATATAATCCAAAGTGTGATAAAAATATATAATGAATCTTTGATTTTAAAAAATACAGTAAAAGACACATTGCCATTGACTTCCCTCACAATTTCCATGAATTCAGTCCGTGGTTACTAGGTCCATGACTGCAATGGCATGGAAGAATGACATGGAGGAGGAAAGCTGTTCTCTGTATGGTAGCCTGGAAGTAGAAAAGAAAGGAGGAGTAAAGGGCAAGAATACACCCTTCCATTCTCTCAGTGACTCACCTCATTAGGCTAGGCCCCATGTCCAAACTTGAGACTTTTGCAGGACATCTTAGACCTAAAACATAACATTCCACCATGACCAGAAAATGCTCATTTCCATCTCTTTAAACAAAATATATTTGGTCCATGTCTAAGAGTCACCAAAATCTTAATAGTTTTGGCAGTGGTTTAATATCCAAGCCCATAGTCTCCTCTAAGACTCAAGGCAAACTCAACTGTAAGCCTATGTAAAAATAAAAAAGTGGCACACTTCCAACATTCAATGGCATAGGTAAATAGTCCTATTGCAAAATGGAAGAATAGAACAAGAGACAGAAATCATATCAAAGGAAGAACAAAACTCAGCAGAGAAAACATTAAATCCCATAGCTATATGTCTAGCATCCAGGGTACACAGTTGTGAGATGTGAGCTTCAAAAGGCTTGAGAAGTCACACGCTCCTATGCCTTGCTGGTTGAAGCCCACATGCCTTCTCTTATGGGCTAACTATGCTCACTGCTCCAGTTTTCCCTATTACGTATTTCATCTTCCTGGCAACTCAAAATTTTGGGGGTCTCCACTGCCCTGCTTTAAAACCTGGATGAAAGCCTCTATGACCCCATAATTCTTGTATTCTGCATTCCTTAAAAAACCAGTAAAACATGAATGAGGCCAAGGTTGACCACAAGCTGTAGCAGTAGATGAGCCCACTTGAACCATCAGTGTAATTGTCTTTGAGTGCCTGGATAGCTAAAATTAGGGATACTATTCTCTATACAGCCCTCAATGAGTAAGCTTCTCAGGAATTTTCAAATTAAAGATTTATAATTTTGCACCTTTGATCCTTAGACTGATGAGGGCTTGTTGATTTGTGAAATGTTTTCAAGGTACCTTTCCTATTATCTTCTTGCCTAGTACTTGGCCTTTTTTTCTTTTATTTTATTAATGTTTATTTTTCTATTAGTACGTGTTTTCAGTACATAATGTTCATATTTATCTTAGGGAGTCGGTATATGTACTAAACATATATTGGTTTATTTTATTACCCTTCTTTATAATACTAATCTTTTCAGCAACTATGCTTTTCATGGCTCCAACTTTGCAGGCTGTTTCATTTTGGTGAAACAGCAAACATTTTATGTCTGCCCTTTGTTCTTGCTTATTGTTGAAGATCTGGCTAAAACCAGCCAACAGAACCTTTGAAACATCCTGAATGTTGAGTTGTTTTCAATTTTTCTCTGCCATATCAACTTGTTCACTACTTTTAATCTTAGTCTCCCTCAAAGCCTCTGAGCAAAATGAAAACTAATACAAATGACCTTTGATTCAACTGCCAGTGGAGTACTTGTTCCCCCCTGAGATTTTCTGAGCCTGAACTTAATGTTCATATTCCTGTCAGCATTCTGGTGTTCTGAGCTCCAACCAGAATTTACCAACTAACTTGGCTTATACCATTCTAGGTCTGCTCTAGCCTCAATACCCAAACCTTTCCATACTTCTCCCATAAAGCCAGTACAAAAGCTTCTGAACCACATGATTGGGTAAAGGCACAGAAATGACCCTATTTCTTTGGTAACATTTTTCTATATTAGTCACTTTTCTGTCACTGAGACAAAATACCTGCACCCGTATCTTAAGGAATGAAAGGCATAAAAGTTTTAGTGGCTTCAGTCAATGGTTAGCTGGTTTCAAGACAAAAGCTGCACCACCGAAAGACATGGTGGTGAACAACTGTTTAGCATATCACACCCAGGAAGCAGAGAGAGAAGGGAAGGGATAGAGATTAAAATATACCCTTAAAAATGATACTCTCAGTGACTTGTCTCTTCCATCCAGGCCCCACCTCCAAAGACAAGACACTTGGGGGTAAATTTAGGTCTGAACCAAAACACACACACACACACACACACACACACACACACTTTCTAATTTTCTGACCAAATGGAATTAGATATTTCACGTTTCTTTTCCTATACTATCTTCTATACAGGAAGATGAATTTGGGGAAAATAAAGACATACCTCACAGAACTAGAGAAAACAATCCTAAACTTCATTTGGAACCAGAAGAGACCTAGAATAGGCAAAACAACACTAGGCATCAAAGGCAAGAAAGGGTACAACATAATTCCCAACTTGAAATTAAACTACAAAGCTACTGTGATGAAAAGAACATAGTACTGTCAAAAAATAGACCCCAGGATCAATGGAACAGAATAGACGATGCAGAAATAACTCCAAATACATTCAGCTACCTTACCTTTGACAAAGATGCCAAATCCCTTTACTGGAAGAAAGATAGCATTTTTAATTAATGGTGCTGGTAATACTGCCTTTCCACATACTGAAGGTCAAACTTAGACCCATATCTCTCATCATGCACTAAACTAAAATTGAAATGGATCAAAGATCTAGATATAAAAGTAGAAACAGTTAATCTACTAGAAGATACAATAGGTGCAACTTTTGAAGATATATATGTAGGCAAAGATTTTATAAACAAAACCCTGTTTACACAGGACATAGTACACAGAATCAGCAACTGGAATCTCACCATATTAAAAAGCTTTTTCACAGCAAAAGAAACCACCAACAGAGTGAAGAGACAACCCACAGAATGGGAAAAAATCTTGCCAGCTATTCCCCAGACAAAGAACTAATATCTAGAATATATAACTAATTCAAAAAAGACCCTCCAAATTTAAAGATCCAATCCAAAAATGGGAATCTGAAATGAATAGACATTTCTCAGATGAAGAACTACAAACAGCAACTAAATATATGAAAATATGTTTGACATCACTGGTCATTTGACAGATGCAAAGTAATATAACACTGATTCCCACTCACTCCAGAAAGAGTGGATATCATCAAGAAATCAACTAATAACAAACTCTGGTGCGGCTGTGCAGAAAAAGAAGCCTTTCTTCACTGTTGGCGGGAGTGTAAATTGGTACAACCAATATGGAAATCAGGATGGAGATTGTTCAAAAAACTGAAACTAGAGGTTCACCTATTCCCCTTCTTATTATCTTCCTGAAAGTCTCCAAAGTATACTGCAATGATATATTCACAACTATGTTTACAGGAGCACAATTTGTAATAGCTAAGTCTTAGAAACAGCATAGATTCCATGAATTGGTGAATGGACAAAAAAAGTTGTTTTATATACAAAGGAGTACTATTGTGCCATAAAGAAAGATAAATTCGAGACTGTTTAGGTAAATGGATGAACTTTGAGACCATATATTTAGGTGAAATAAATCAGCCACATATGTTTAAGTGTTGTATTGTTTCCCTTGTGTGAGTAATCAAAAGCACAAATAAAGATTAAATGGATGGTAGATATTGGGTAGTAGGAAGAAAATGTCCAGCTGGGAAAAGGAAATGTTCAGAGAGAAGAGTAAGGGAAGAAAGGGGAAAAAAGAATTAAGATGTGTTATGTACATGTATTAACTGTGCAAGATGAATGTAGTCATTATGTACTGCATATATGTACTAATAAAATTTTTGAAAAGACATATTATGTACAGGCACAAATTCCCTATGATGAATGTGATCATTGTGTATGACAAATATGTACTAAAAATAAAATTAAATAAGTAAATAACAAACTTTCTAATTACTATGTATGAAGTAGTAATTCACTAATACTGGAAATTTTCAAGGAGATTCATTTCTATTTAATGAGAGGTTGGTTACTTCATGATTCCTTTAAGTTTTAAGGGCTAATACAATTATCATGTTGCTGTTACTACCTCCAGTGACATATTCCATGGTGAAATGTCTTTACCATAAAGAAATATTAAGGATGGGGTATGTAGCTCAGTGGTGCCGCACTTGCCTGGCAAGCACAAGGTCCTGAGTTCCATCCCCAGTACTGGGGGAAAAAAAGTAAAAAAAAAAAGAAATATTAGCATTAAATTATTTAGTAAAACATTCTTCTGATGTCATGATCAATATTGAAATCCCTAAGACTGTCTGATTTTCTTATATTTTCCCTTTCTTTTTCTTTTTGGAGATCCTTTATTTTTACATGAGAAGTACTTTCTATTCAAAATTGTCCTTTTTCATAAAAGTCTAACTTTAAAAATAGCAGTAACAACTTCTTCACTGTGAGTATGTGACTCTTTACCTTTTTTATGCCTACTTTAAATTATATAAACATAATATAAATGCCATAAACTCCAAAACAAGAGTTATATCAGGATTATAACACTCATCCACTGGCAAATAACTAAGTAAAAGGACTGGATTAGAATATCATCTAGCCCCTCATACAGATTCCTAAGTATGTCCTAAAAGGTCACGTGATAAGTGAAGATACAAGTCCTTAAATGGGTGAACTGAAAACTACTAATTTTATTTATTCCTTATTTATTTTTAGGTTTAGGGAAATGTCAATAAAATTAGCAATAATATAAATTTTGTTAATGTAACATAATTCTCCTAAAAGTTGTCATCTATAATAAATAAAAGTTGTGGAGAAATTCATCAGTCATTAAATTACATTTAATTATATTAATATTTAAAATGGTATGATAGTAGTGTAAAACTTACAAAATAAATGAAATCAAATAGATAACATAAAACAAACTCTATATCTTATAGAGTATATGATAAAAGTGGAATAATAAATTATTGAGGAATGGAAGAATTAAATTAAAGATCCCCACTAGGAAAATTTATCTTTTGAAAAATAAAAGTGAAACATTCATCTCATTAGTGTATAAAATAAACCCCTAAAGAATGAAATAATTAATTACAACATAACAAGAATATATATAATGAATAATACTATGTACTCATTATTCAGCTATTTGCCAAGTAGTAAGCAAAGAGTCTTACATATATTGTATCATTTAATTATTATAAGGATGCTGTGAAAATAGGTATTTTTATTTTATAAATGAAGAAACTGAGGGCAAGAGAAGCAAGTCTTGCTTTTAGTTAGTACAGCTAATCAGTTTCCAGAATTCAAATTCAGATGGTCTAAATCCAAATAGTACTACATTCTGTTAAAAGTATCTGATTATGGGAGATCATTGTAAAATCAGATGCAATAAAAAACAAGATAAATCTTATTGTATAAAATGTTTTATATGATTTAAAGTTTCTTTTCATGACAAGATATAACTAATGTCACTTGGATAGATGAGAGTAAGAACTTGTTGTTATTTATAGCTCTGAATGAAAGAACGATGCCAAGAAGGGCTACCCAGGGAGTTGTACCTGAGTACAGGATACCGGCAAGCTAAACCTATATGGTAAATAGAGGGCATAGATAAATGTCACAAATTCCTGTGAGTTAGCTAAGTAGGCTGGGACTCTGTCCTTAGTACCTGATACCCAGGACAATGAGGTTGGATATATGGTAGCCAAGGAATGTGAGAAACTAAGAAGAGAAGTATTTGGAGTGTGTAGTTAATCACTTGCTCAAGAAATAACTGATTTTTCTTGATCTCAGAGAAGACAAGTATTCAAAACAACAACATAGATCATCATGCACAACCAGGTAGTTACAGCAAGAGATAGGGTCTCTGATCCCTGGACCAAAGGAAAGCAGGTACACTTATTTGGGGGCCATAGAGAAAACCAGATTTTGGAAAAGTATATGGAAGGAGAAAAACACTACAATGAACTACATTATCAGGGGAGTTTAGAAAGGAAGCCAGACAGCTCCTGGGTTGAAGAATTCCTTATGTCCCAGGAGTGGCATGTACACCATCTTTGGATAAGATCTGGCTCCCTGGTAGAGGGAGCTGGGATTTCAGCAGCTGCTTGAATGATGGAATAGACTCCCATTCACTTTACCCAACCAAATGAGAAGAGGAACATAGTGAGTGAGTAACTTGCAAACCAGTGTATAAGAAAAACCCAGTCATGTATGAGAGTAAAGAATTTGAAAACAATCACACTACTATGATTAGGGTTGGTAATATGAGTGCTGAGAAAACTGTGACCTGTGGGCTAGAGAGCATTCTCTGGGAGCAGTGGGATCCTGGGGAAAGAGGAGGATAGACCTACACATAAATAATTACTTACCCGTTTCTTCCCCCTATTTCAGTGTTGTGTTTATGGAACACCCTACATGTGGATCATGCTCTCTAGCAGCAACCTACAGGGAACCCTCCCCGCAATGCTCCCAGCCAAGGGCTACCTGAAAGTGGGGAGCCCTGGGGCTTCACCAAATTTGCAGATTAGAAAGTGATGCTTTAGGGAGAGTGACCAGAAAAGGAGAAATTTTGCTATCTGGAGCAGAGGGGATCTGGGGAGCCTGGTAGAGAATAAACACAGAAGCAGAGGTGCAACTTTCCCTGAAGGGAAATGAGTAGGGAGCAAGAGTGTTCAGGTGAAAATCAGCAGAAAACTGGGTGCTAAATCAATGGCATTGTGTTCTCCTCTCTGTAAATTAACTGAAATAGTTAGATCTCATGACAGAGACAAAAATTCTAATTAGCCTCGCTGCACTGTTTGCAGTCTGGAGACTGACCCAGAAAGCCATCTGGATTGCCAAGCCTCTTTACTCAAAAGCGGGCAATTAAGCAAACCATGAGGGTGGAGGGACCAGCTCAAAGATCTGCAATTGAATTTAGACTATAATTTAAATGGGACCATGATGAAGCTTTTATTTTATGATTTTGCAACTAGAGGAGGTGTTTTGTGGGTCTTTGCTTCTTTTTTATTTTCTCTATTTCTTTTTGACTTTTTCTCTTCATTATTGTTTTTTTTTTCCTTTTTTGCTTTTACCTTCATTTTTCTATTTTCTCCTTTCTAATTTTTCTTCTTTATTCCTCTGTTCTCCCCTTATTTTTATTCCTTCCCTTGCCTCCTCTTATTGATTATATATATATATATATATATAGTGAAGTTTATATGGGCAAAGAAAAATAAAACTAATCAGTGGTTTAGTTTAAATACTGTCATTCATGAACACAAAAGTGCAACCCTCACCAAAATTGTGCACAGAAAATCTAAAGTTAAAGTAAATAAACAATAAATTTAATAGGTTCCTTCAAAATCTCATTACTTTCCCCCACATACAGCATCCCTCCTTATGTTCCCACAAATATTCTCTCAAACCCCACCAACACTAGGCCTTTATTCAGTCTTTAAAAAAAAATTCAGCACAGTTTGATCTGCTCTCTGTTTTTCACTGCTTGATATTTCTCCTATTACTGACTTACCCTTTGCTTTTCCTCTTCTTTTTTCTTTCCCCCTTTCCTGTACATTCTACTATTAGTAATGGTATAGCACATTCTATATTACATTGATAAAAGGATGAAATTGTAAAGTAATTGTTAGTGTAAATGACTGAGGTATAGGAGAATATATTCATGTTGTTACAACCAGTAGGGATTCTCTCTTTGCAAAACAGTGACCAGCTGTGATCTTTTTAAGTGGAGTAAGTTGAAGAGGTAGAAAAATATCAAAGAAGGAAACAAAAGCAAGATTGCATCACTGGAAAAGAGATATTACTAAAGGATTCTCCATACTAGCAACAAGGCTCTTTCCACTCTAATTTACCCTCCACCTTGTGCTCAAAAAGAAGAAAGATGAGAAAACAAGGCAATAAAATGCCTCCAAAAACTCCCACCTTTCCCTGTAGAGATCCAAGGGGCATCAATGTAGAGGGAATAAAAAAACATAACTGAGTTATGCAAAATGATAAATAAAAAACAAGGAACCTAGGCCAGCTCAAAGATTATGTAATTAAACAGACAATAACAGACATAATAAACAAAATGGCCATTAAGCTTAAAGAAAATATAAATAAAAACTAGAGGAGCTAATCAAAGTGATAGAATACATGAATAATGTGTATTAAACCTACAGTGCATGAAAAGATATCAAACAGAAATATGAAACATAAAAAAATGCAATGGAAAGTAGGGGCAGCATAAGTGTCCAATGTGAGAGAGTCTCAGAAATAGAAGATAGGGCTGATATGAATAATCAAATATGGAGCATACCATGAAAACAACAGGAGAACAGGAAATTAATTCAAATAGTTCCTAGGTGATGCAAATAAGACTAACCTAAATTTAATTAGAATTAAAGAAAGGCTGAAAGACAGCACAAATGACTTAAAATTAGGTTTACAGGTATCATACAAAACTTTACTGGTAGGGGAGAAGAATGCAGCATACAGGTAAGCAAGAAATATAGAAGCCCAAGTGGTGATGATCAGAAAAGAATTTCTCCAGAGTCAAAAATTCCAAAAGTCCAGGACAATGAAGAAATCCTGAATGCTGTTCCACTAACACAACAAAGCACTTATAAACTCATTACAATCTCAGCAAACTTTTCAGTGCAAACCTTACAAACTCATTATAAACTCACTTACAAAATCATTATAATCACAGCCAACTTTTCAGTGCAAACCTTAAATGTCAGAAGAGCATGGAGTGATGAATTTCAAGTCCTAACAGAAAAATTTAAACTAGATTGATATATTCTGCAACACTTTCTCTCAAAACTGATGCAGAAATAAGGACCTTCCATGAAAAACAACACCTTAAGGAAATCATGACTACCAAACCAGCACTCCAAAAAATTCTCAAGGATATCCTACACAGAGATGAAGAAGCCAACAATGCCAAAACAATTAATTGAATGAGTACATCATACAGGGTGAGGAGTTAAGCAAAAGAGAAAAATAAAGAGATTAGCAAGAGGAAATAAAAGCAATGACAGAAAGAAGTCAATACATTTCAGTGATAATTAGCAATGTAAATGGTTTTAACTCTTTATCAGAAGACAAATATTGACAGATTGCATCAACAAAAAAATCCCACTGGTACATAAAAGAGATATTTTAATCCAAAAAGTAATTTACAGACTAATAATTGAAGGTTGCAGAACAATATTTTATATAGCAAGAGACCACAAGCAAGCAGGATCAGCTATCCTATATTCAGACAAAATGGACTTCAAGCCAAAAGTGCTCAGAAGAGGGAAAAAAGTCACTGCATTTTGGATAAGGGAACAATTCAATAGTAACAGATTATAATAGTGAATATGTATGCATCAAATACCAGTGCACCCAGTTTCATAAAACACTACTGGAAATTTAAAAAATCATAAAAGCAACAAAACAGTTATAATGGAGGACCTCAGGACTCCACGATCACAGAACGACAGATGAGGAAAAAAATCAAATAAATATCAGTGTTGAACCACAGCTTCTCCTCGTGGAACACTTCACATATATTTTACCTTGAGCATTCCAACATAGATAAGAAGATTCAATTTTGTTCTTCTCTTGCTTTTGCCCCTCAAGAATTTCTATTCTTTCTAGAAAACATTAAAATATAAACAAAAGAGTTTGGTAAAGATGGTACTTGCAGAAGGAATAAAATGTTTGATGCTTGAAGTTTGGGGATGAACTTATTGAAAAATAAAATTAAACACCAAACCAAAATATCAAATCCAATTATGCCCATTCTCATGCAACATTTAATCTTGGCATCATTTTAATAGCCAAAAATAGTTCTTAAGTCTAATGGAGGAAAAAAGGATTGGGAGTATGTGATAGATAGACAGTTAGGTCTATCCTATCAACAGAGATATGGCTGGGGGTATCACAATTCCCAACTTGAAACTATACTATAAAGCTACTGTGATAAAAACAACATGGCACTCACAAAAGAACAGACCTGAGGATCAGTAGAATAGATTAGAAGATGTGGAAACAACTCTAGACATGCTTAGCCACCTCATCTTTGACAAATGAGCCAACCACCCTCATTGGAGGAAAGATAGCCTGTTTATTAAATGCTATTGGAAAAACTGGATTTGAACCTGCCAAAGATTAAAATTTGACCCATACCTATCACCATGCACTAAACTAAGATTGAAGTGAATTAAAGATCTAAATACTAAAACAGAAACACTAAACTTGCTGGAAGATAAGTTAGGTAGAACTCTTGAAGATATTGGCATAGGAAAAGACTTTATGATCAAAGAAAATTGTTCTTCTTCAAAAGCTTACCACAAAAATCTATCAAATTATATGACCTTTCTTTAAACTCTGGCTTATAGTAAGGGATATCCTATTTAGAATTCAAATTAAAATTTTTTCCAAAAATAAAGCTGGCCAATGGCATTCAATGATAGCAAACTCAAGTATATTCCCCTACTGCATATGAAAAAAGGAACACTTTTCTCACGTGGGACAAGGGATTATATGACAATGTGAAGTTATGGAGAGAAACAATTATCTTTCTTTAGTTTCCTTAAACAAAATTGGTTCATGGTCTATTAAAACAGTTAAAACTACCTTTTACTTATATTTACACAGAAATGTCTGATTTGAATATAATGATCCCCAATTTGAAAGCATATAATAATAACAAAATATTTTTTAAATTTCTGTGTTATTGCCAGTACTATTTCCAACAAACAACATTCTCTGCTGGAATATTTGAAATTTTATGTATTGGAAATGGGGAAATGTGTCACAATTCATTTCCCATGAAAGTCTTGCTCAGAAATCATTTGAAGTGTGACCTGCTTACCCTGCCAGGAAGTATTACTGTTTTTATACAGTCTTTAAAATAGAGATCCAGAGTGAAAGGAGAATGCATCAGAATTAGATCTTTACTGTACAGGAAAAAATTATGAGGAATTGTATTTTCTTTCATAGAAAAGTTTTCACAACTTTCATCCTTTATCAAATCTTCTTAATAGGCAAATCTTACCTTTGAAATTACTTTAAGGGAAATCTGTCACATGCAAATTGTGTGTCTTGAATCCTAGAATTCTGGCTAGAAACAGCTTGATTTAACATCTGTGAACATTTAAATCTAAGAACAAAATTCCTCTCTTCAGATACAAAGATTGATGCGAGTTCTTATGTGAATAAAGAGATGACTATACAAATAGTTTGAATAGATTTGTAAAGTTAATTTTTATATGGTGTTAAAAAGAGATTTTTAGAGTTATATTTTAAAAGTAAAATGAAGAAAATGATGTTGGGATAAAGAAAAGAGTAACTGTTCTTAATGGAGATAAAATTTTTAATTGTTAATTTTTTTCATTTCCATTACAATATAAGGACAAAGTCCTCAGCATGATATTATCAAAAATTAATTTAATTAGGATAAAAGAAATTAGCATTTCTAAGACATTCAATATTTTAATGTGTTCTTGTTCTATGATTTTCTGATATTTCTTTTGTTTAAACCAGAGGGGTCTATTGCATTCCTAACTTCTTACAAGTTAATTTTCAACCCCCTCCAAGGTCTGAAATGAAGTATTGCTTCTTCCAGGAGAGCATTCATGGTACCACAAGTTAAGGTTATGTGTCTTTCTATTGCTTCCATGACACCCTTGACTTCTGTAGTGTATTGCCTATTATACTGTATCACATTATATTGTAATTACTTGTTTGCACACCTTCCTCCCTGATTAACTAATCTCTTGCCCTTAAAAACTGATAACTATTTATTGAGTTTATACTACAGGCAAGGTACTATTCTATGGATATTACATACTGTACATTATTTATATATCATAACAATGGTAATTCATCAATCTGTTTTGCAGATGAACAAACTGATGAACACAAAAGTACAAATATCTGGCCTAAAACTAGAAAGCTAAATAGGAATAGAGACAGAACGTGAATTTGACTCTAGAATATAGACTCTTAACCACTACTTAGTACTGTCTCCTAATGGTAAAAGTCATGTCCAGTTGCTTCATTCTTTTGTTCTCAGAGACTAAATCTATCCTTGTAGATAGAAGGGATAAAATAACATATTTGTAGAATGTATCAATCTGTTCATGAAGAAAAGTACTAATTAATATGAAGATGGCATGGTACTATTTAAAGTAACAGGAATATTGGGCCGGGGATTTAGCTCAGTGGCTCCACCGCCTGCCTGGCAAGTGCAAGGTCCCGAGCTCTAACCCCAGTACCAAAAAAACAAACAAAGTAACAGGAATATGATTGGCTCTTAATCGAAACTCTTCTGAAACTATAATTAATAAATATAATGATTAGATTTTAAACTCAGCCATTGGTACCTGTCCAACTCACATCTATAAATGAACAGTGTGTACATAAAACTCTGTGTTTTGTCCCTGTATTCAGAGCATTAGGATAAACAATACGTATAATATAGACCTTTAGAAAGAGTAAATCTAGTTCAGAGAGCTCAGTGTTAGTATGGACTAGACCAGATGAGTGAACTAGACTAGAAGTGCCCTAGCTGATGTTTGCTTTGAATGATGGGGAGTTGAATGCATTGGATATTACTATATCAAAGAGCACAAAAACAAACAAATATACAACATTGTTATGGCTTGCAACCCAATGTTTCATGCACTAATAGGCAGGGCTTTTTGGTGGTGGCTGGATTTATGGTGTGTGAATGTGAGTTAAGAGTCTGTGAATGTGGATTAAGGGTTGGATAATTGGACTAGTCCACAGATTGGTATAGTATTGCTCGGGGTGTGGGTAATGGGGAAAGGCCTACCTTGTATGTGGGTTACACCAATCAATATGCTTGTAGCCTAGATGGAATACAAAGGGACAGAAAGAAGGCTGGCTTGCTGCCTCCTACTTGCTCTGCCATGGAATCTTTACTGCCTTGCCCCTCCATCGTGGCATTCTGACTTGGAGCCAGCTGATTATACAAACTATGACCCAAATAAAACTCTCCTCCTTTAACTTTGGTTGTTGTGTATTTTGTCTCAGAAAAGAGAAAAGTAATAAGGCAAACATTTGATGTAAATTTTCTGAACAACTGCAATTTCACCTGGAAAAGCCAATTTTTAGGTAAACTTGGTAAATTGGAAGCATGCATAAACCCACATACATACATACTTAAACACATTTATTTAAAGTAATCATGTTACACTTGTGAATATAATTTTTTGAAAACTCCAAAAGTTAAATATGACATTTGACATTTTCCATAGGTTTTTAAAAACTGTTTGGTTCATGAATATTATTTAAATTCACTCTGTGTGAGTTATTATCAATTCCAATAAATGACAACATTTCCTAGAATCTTAGATTAAGCCTGATAATCCTCCAGAGAAACAAGATTAACTAGTGGAATATGTCATTGGATGGCATCCAGAGAAGGGATCAGAGGTTCCCTTGAGTTTTCTTCACTTCAATATTTTCTGTTTTACTAAAACAAAACTATCAGTAATGTTGATATGCCACCATAATATAATTTAGAATCTTATAAGTTATTGTCCTGAAATTATTAAGCAGTCTAAAAAAATAGTAGACATGATTAGACCATGTAACTTGGAAGGGCCCTGAGAGTTTTGTGATCTTATGAATATAAGTTATGTATAAAAAGAATTTTCTCCAAGAAAGTTTTAGAAAGTGTCCAATTACTACTAAATCTCAGATTGAGATTGACATTCACCTTAAGAAAAGAAGTAATTTCTCATTTTAGAAACATTTTATA
>NW_004624851.1:6082571-6108330 GCF_000247695.1 Heterocephalus glaber | reverse complement strand
TAATTGTGTTGTATACCTACAATGTACCAATAAAAGAATTTAATCCAAAAAAAATAAAAGAATTCAACCAATAACAAATTCTGGTGGGAGTGTGGGGAGAAAGGAACCCTTCTCCATTGCTGGTGGGAGTGCAGGCTGGTGCAACCACTGTGGAAATCAGTATGGAGATACCTCAAAGAATTAGGTCTAGAGGTCCCATTTGACCCAGCTATTCCCCTACTGGGTATCTTCCCAATGGAATTAAAAGAATCATACCACAGCATTATATATGTGCACCCATGTTTATAGCGGCACAGTTTGTAATAGCTAAAGCTTGGAAAGAGCCCAAGTGCCCATCAACTGCAAACTGGATAAAGAAAATGTGGGATTTTTTTATACAATGAAGTACTACTCAGACATAAAGAACAAAAAACTAGAGTCATTTACAGCTAAATGGATGCATACAGAGACCATATTCTTAAATGAAATAAATAGGACACACATGTGTAAATACCAAATAGTTTCTGTAGTGTGAGAAATGGAAAGTGTAAATAAGGGTTAAAATGCTTAAAATGAATAATTGATAATTTGAAATAGGAAGAAAGGTCCAAAGATTTAGGGGTCATGGGAGGGGAAGGGGAAAGTAAAGGAGGGAATGGAAGAATTATGAGAAAAGAAAAAAATGCAAATGAAGTCTGTGTATATAGGGAAGGGTGTTGGGAGTGAAGGGCGCACAGGTAATTGGGAAAAAATGAGAACCACGATACATACTGTACAGGTACAAGCACCCAATGATAAATGTAAATGTAGTGAATACCTAAAATGTACCAATAAAACAACTTATGAATAAATAAAAATCAGTCTAATTTTTCCTCCAAGACTCTAGAAAGTCTGAGATAACCCGATTTAGTCTAGGATGAAAGTTGGATTCTCCCCCTTTGCATTTAATTTCTTGTCATGCCTCATGGATTCATTTTGCTGGGCTTCCTGGGGTTGTGATCCTCACTGTCTTTTCCAAGGATATTGTCTAAAATTGTTTGGAGTGCTGGTTTGGTATTCATGACGTTCCTAAGGTGCTGTTTGTGATGAAAGTATCTTATTTCACCAACAATTTTGAAAGATAGTTTTGCAGGGTACATCAATCTGGGTTGGAGCCTGTTTTCCTTTAAGGCTTGAAATACGCCACTCCAAGCTCTTCTTGCCTTGAGGGTTTGCATTGAGAAGTCTGCTGTGATTCTGATGGGCTTTCCTTTGTATGTGATTTGTTTCTTTTCTCTAACTGCTTGCAGAACTTTGTTCTTCTGTTGGGCTTCTGGAATTAACAATTAAATGCCTATGTGTAGAAATTTTTTTGATGAAGGCTAGTTGGAGTCCTATATGCCTCACTTATCTGTATGTCAATTTTTTTCCCCTGCTTGGGACATTTTCTGCCATTACTTCTGTGAACAGATTTTTTTATGTTGTCTGCACTCTCTCCTGTTTCTTCATTGACTCCTTTCAGTTTTATGTTATAATTCTTTGCATTGAATAACAGCTGCTGGATTGATTTCTAGTGGTCCTTTACAATTTTAAAGCAATTTTTTTTCTTTTCCTGGTCATTAATTGCAATCCTATCTTCTATGTCTGAAAATCTGTCCTCACACTGGGTCATTCTGCTACGTAGACTTTCAATGGAGTTTTTAATCTCCTGAAAATCTGTTTGCATCTGTTTTATGGATTCCATTTGTTTCCTATGTTGGGATTCCATCATGTTCCTCAGCTCCTCTATTGTTTTATCTATGTCCACTCTAGATTTATTAATCATGTCTTGCTCTATGGGCACAATCTCTGCTGTTATCTGAGATGTTATTTCTGATTTCATTTTTTCCAGATGCTCTTTTGTTGCCAGTTCAGGGAGTCCAGGTTGTTGAGTTTCAGAGTGTTCTATCTCGTTTCCCTTTGAGGTTGCTGTAGGTGATGTGGAAGTCTGGTTTTGAGGCTTGTTTACATGTCTTCTCATTTTGATGTGGGCAGTGCTGGTGGTGCCCACTGAGCTCACCTCCTCCAATCTGGGAGTGGTGGTACATTGGCCCGGAAGCCTCCTACTCTGCTCTGGGAGTGGTGGCATGTTGACCCGGAAGACTCCTCCTTTGTGCTGGGAGTGGTGATATGTTGTTTCAGAAGCCTCCTACTCTGCATTGGGAGTGGTGGCATGTTTACTCGGAAGACTCTTCCTCTGTGATGGGAGCAGTAGCATGTCAGCCTGGAAGCCTCCTCCTCTGTGCTGGGAGCCATGTCAACTCTAGGATGCAAGTAAAATGAACTCCCTCTTCATGGGTGTGGCCTGAACTGGTTAATTATTTTTCCAAGATTTAGCATTTGTCCCAATGTCAAGGCTATTAGATGTCTTTTCTCTCAATTAAAACTTGATTTGATTTATACAAAACATTATCTGATAATCTTACCTCCATGAAGACAGTAAAGGTCCTTGCTATAAAAATAATTTTGAAAAATAAAATTTATTTTGTTTCACATTAAACTATTAGAAATATTCAGCCAATATAGCACAAGGCACAAGCTATAATTTCAGTAGAATGTCAGACTGCATTTATAATGGACAGATCATAAATCATATCTAAAGAGCAATGTATTAAGTTGAATGAACTCATTTGAATTTATATACTTTACATAATGTACAGTAAAATGGTGTCAAAATTATGGCTCTGTCACCCTAAAAATTTTACCAAATCCCACTATATTTAAGATAATACATAATTTTTTGAGACAGCGTCTCACCATACAGTTCTAGCTAGACTTGAATTCACTATGTAGCCCACTCTGGTCTCGAGTTAATAGCAATCCTCCTGCCTCAGCCTCCTGAACCTTATAAGTAATTTTAAAATATACTTGTACATGTTAGGCTTAAATGGAGTTCTACTTTTGGAAAGTATAGATTGAGATAGCAAAATTGTGTATTATTTAAAGAGTAGATCTCATAAATTTATCACTTTATGATAATTTTGGTGTATTCTTTTCTAATCTCCTTCCACCTTCAACATATGTCATTGTTTAAATAAACCTATAACTACATAATATATACACATATGCTTTATTTTTCTATTTAATACCACATGCACATTTCTTTTTTATTGTTTTTATTGGGTAATTTGTTGTCTTAATTCTCTTCTATGAAACTCAAAATTCAGTCATTATAACTTGGCAATGTAATTTACTTATGTTTACATAAGGGTCTTATTTATATACATACATAATTTAATTATTGCAATCATTCTTATTCATTTCTATGTCAAGCATAGCCTTCATAAAGATCAATTTCAGTGGCTTCCTAAAGTCCCCCTCACCTGTGGCTGGATCTTTAGGTACCCTCCATTATTATACATAATGCTTGTCATTTCCATACAAGTTTTGAAGTTGATATTTAATAAAGGTAGTATTATTTTAATGTTATATTTTAATAGAAATAGCAAGAGGTTCCATTTTACATTCCATTCTTTCTCTATTTAGTTTGACAAAAAAGGGAGCCTAATCTTGCAGCTTGATTTAAGGAATTCAAGTAGACTAGAATTGAGCATCAACTCTTCTAGAGATATCCCTCTGCCACTATGTGTAACATTTACAAACACTGTCTTGTATCTCCTTTCTTGCACCTTCCCAGTACTTTTTGCACACTGAAGCAGAGTTGTCTCTCTAACAGGCAAATTTGACTATAGAAATAAGGACACTAAATACAGACCCTAGCATTCAATCAGTGGATTAGATATATATTATGTATAGTATACAATGTATATAAACACACACAAATATATATGTATATATATTTGTAATCAAACAATATGTTGAATATATGTTTCTAAAAATGTATCAGAGTGAGAGACATATTCCATTAATACTCCTCAAAAGCCCTCATTTTAAGCACAATTATCCCATCATTTTTGCCACTTTGTGAAGCATTTCTGGAAGTCTGCTTTTGTCTTATTTTCTCTGTCATGGCTGTCTCAATATCCTGATTCAATTCAAAATGTTGACCTTTTATGGTCATTTTGACTTTAGGGAAGAACCAGAAGTTGCAAGGCCCCAGATCCAGTAAAACAGTTTGATGTAGATACACCATAATATTTTCATTTTAAAGAAATTGATCAATTCAGGATGATAAAATTACAGTGAATGCTTAAATAAACAAGACATATTTTCATTAATCTCTCTCAAAATACCCCCCTCCCAATATACTTATCCCATTTTTTCTGTCAATGTTTATTTTAATCTAATAAGATTTTTGAAATTTAAACATTCACCATTTCTTTCCATCTGTGTGTGTGTGTGTGTGTGTGTGTGTGTGCATGCATGTGGGGAGAGAGAGAGAGAGAGATTGAATTTAATAGTGCTGATTTGATCTGAGGTAACTAGAGTTTAAAAAGTGGAATAGTTTACTTTTTCTAACCCAAAGCACTGATTCTAAATATGTGTTTGAAAAGCACTTGGGAAATTTATGCTAAAAAATTCAGTTTGGAAAACCTGTGTAGTAAGAAAGAAGCCTGTTGGAATAATTTCATCCATATGATTGCATCCTTGAAAGGAATCTAGGGAACTAATATGTATGAGTACCTAGAATGGAAAGCAGGAAAACCAAAACTAGGAGTGAATAATTTAGTTATGATTTTATTGATACTAGTATTCAATCAGTGATTTAGATAAAGCTGGAGTTTTGGGTTTTTATTTGTGGTACTGGGGTTTGAACACAAGACCGTGCATTTGCTAGGCAGGCATGGCACCACTGAGGTACACCCCCAGCCTCTTCATTCTTTCTTCATGTATTATTGTACTTGTGTTTTTAAACTTCATCACTTTGTATTTATTTAACTTCTTCAGTCATTTTTTATTTGCTATTTAGTTTAGGCTGTCTTCTTGTCTGAGTTACTTAAGTATCAGTGATAAGTGCTATAAAAATAGAGAGAAAACAGTAGGTTAAGGGACTTTTAAGACAATTGACTATTTGACATGTATTCTAAGCATGTGAGAGGTAATAATTAGACTGCTTAATTAGTTTCTGAATATTGAAATAACTAATAGTAACAAAACTGAACAGTACTAATGAAAGACAGAATTACTACAATCAAAACATTTCATTCTCTTCAGCAGGTAAAAAACTCTTACATACAATATGTATACTGCCTTTCTTTTTGTATCAGAGAAAGAAAAGTTGAATTGCCACAATGATTAAGCCAAAGTTCTGGCATAATACTTAAAAGCATTCTCTATTTTTCAGATGGAACTTAGATTGAGGTGCAGTTTCTCACAAGAAATAATGACTGCATGGTGAAACAAATAGTGTTTCAGGTATACTGCAGTGAATACTTAATAATTATTTGGAAGAAGTTATTCTACATATTAAGGCAAGAAAATTACTAAAATAATAAATCAAGAAAGCATATTATTTTACATTATTTACTTTTCTATGAAACTGAATAGTTTTTTCAGGACAAAACCCCCCACTTTCTGGTTATTAATTACCTCAGATCTAACATTTTCCATTCTGAGATATTATTAGACTATATACACCTCATGTGGCTGGGCCTATGGCATATTGATCTTTGTATCTCCGGATTCTATTACTTATATAATATGTTTAGTAAATATCTGTTCAATGGAATTTTAAACAGCTGTCAGAATGAACCAACAACCCAAGAAATTTTGTAGACTTGTGCTCTTTTTTTTCCTATTGCTCAATTATGACTACCTGTGTCTGCATATTTGTGTACAGTTTTCCTTTTCAAGGCCAAATATTTGGGGCTTCCCTCATTATTAAGAGGTAGCAACTGCCAAACTCAAGTTTTGAAGATTGCATAACAGAATTGTCAGGCAAGCTTGGTCCTAGAGTAGGTGTAATTTGAAAGAAAAAGCAGATAGAGTCCAGGAGGAAGACAGCTTTATGATGATAGTTTTAATATTTAAATAGAAATTGAATAAGGAACCATGGAAGGGTGGGAAAAGCTGGGAAGCTGTAAGAGGGTTACAGAAGAGAGGAAAGGAGAGTTTCCAAAAGTTTCTATGAGCAACCCTAGCTTTCTGTAAGCAGGAACCACAGGCAAGAATCATAATGCTCTAAAAGCCCTGAAGCCCAAGTACAATACATGTGTGTACTATCCTGATTAGTGATGGAAGAAGACACAGATGGCTGGTTAACACATTAGGTGGTCAGGAAGAGCAGCTGCAGGGGAATATATGGCAGTTTAATGAAGCCAGACCCAGACAGCTTTAGCTGGGCTGCTTGTGTTTGATTTCTGACTTTAAAATAACACTAATAAAATGCCACTTAGGACTTTGTTTCATTTTGGTTTTTTGTTTGTTTGTTTGTTTTCCTTTTAGGCAAGTATTGGCAAATAGGAAAGCTATGTCAGGAAGCTCTGTCTCAATTTTGCCTTGACATTTTTATTTTTCCCATTTCTTGAGACCTCCAAAACCATGGTCTTTCTCTGGAAAAACTTTGATGGTGACCCATGTAGTTCTTCCTTTAGATTCTGTGACTGACTTCTCATCCACAAAACTCATCCAAGTCACTTTCATGCCACGCAACAGAGTATCCTGGTGCCGGATACATGTGAAACTCAAGGGCACCCATGTGAAATGCAGATGTGTGAGGACAAGTGAATTCAATAGTTCAACAGAACTTTTTTTGTTTGTTTTGATAGCGGGGATCAAACTCAGGACCTTGTGCTTCCAAGGCAGGCACGGTGCCACTGAGCTAAATGCCTGGACCTCAACAGATCTTTTGTAGCATGTTTTATTTATTGTTTGAAATTGAAAAGCTGACGCACAGAAGTATATAACCTATGAATTGCTCCAGGCATTTTTTGAAGGGGTTAATCCAATTTTGTGGCTGGTCAATTTTTCAATTAATCAACAATAATTTTTAGTGCTGCAAAATAAAGCAAAAGTTATTTTTGTCATGCAACCTAAAAATCCAAATTTGCAATCCGAACATGCTTTTCATATAGGGTGCTTTTGACATAATATTTAAATGGTTCAGAAGAATGTATTATAAACTTTGCTCTCCTTATAATAGAAAAAAAGCAAAGCAAGTTAGAAAAAAATGCCTT
Source organism: Heterocephalus glaber (assembly GCF_000247695.1). The sequence goes on along the minus strand of NW_004624851.1, from coordinate 6,101,257 downwards.
AGATAATAGCTAAACAGGTTCAATTTCAGACAGGAATCCTGTGGTGCTATCCTAAATTGGTTGTTTATCCTAGGTCAGAAAATTACTAAGAAGCAACCAGGGGAAATAGACCAAAGGTTGGACTTGGAATTCCCAGGTTCCAGTGCTGCTTCATGTGGATAAGATATGCTCCAGTGATAGGAGTTAGTTTTCCCAATAAATACATTGAGAAATGTTCATTCAAACCAAGTTGTATAATTGTCCTTGTTAAAAGTTTTTTTCAGGGTCAGGGATTTAGCTCAGTGGTGCCACACCTGCCTGGCAAGCACAAGGTCCTGAGTTTGATTCCGTTTCCCACTACCAAAAAAAAGAAAAAAAAAAAGGTTTTTCAAAGTCTTTTATATGATTATGTACGTTATGAAATGTAACAATCATATATGCACTGTTTGTTAAACTCATTTGATTATTTTGAATCCTCTGATCTTTTTTGTTACAGACCGTCTCATGAGTTAGTAAACTGAAAGGTAAAAACTTTTTCACAACCATGAGGCTGACTCATCTGCTGGGTCATATTGAAACAGAAATTATGTATCAACTGAAAGCCAAGTAAGACACAAATCTGTAAAAATAAAAAGAAAATCATAGCTTCAATTTAGTAACTTTCTAACTCAATATTAACTAATATGTATTCTGAAGATTACTCTTTCAGAATTTTATTATTCTTAGAGGGTTTTTTTGTTTTTTGGTTTTTGTTTGTTTGTTTGTTTTTTGTACCGGGGATCGAACTCGGGACCTTGTGCTTGTGAGGCAGGCAGTGGCACCACTGACCTAAATCCACAGCCCTCAGAATTATATCATTAAAATGTATGTAAACCTGGGAATTTTTGGACAAAGCTTAGTTCAAAAAATTAAGCAGACTTATTTAAAAGCCATTTCTTAAAATGTTTTTAAGTGAACACAATTCATGGAGTGGCTACTTCACAAAAAGTTTTCCTCTCTCCATTGGTGTTGCTATAGAAATACCTTCTGTTGGGTAATTTATAAATAATAAAAATACATCACTCATAGTTTTGGAAGCTGGTAAATCAAAGATCAAAGTGCCAGCAGATATGGTATCTGATGAGGGCCTGTTCTTCATAGGTGGTGCCTTTTATGTGTCACAATCCTTCAGACCATAGTATGTCCCTATTATTCCGAACATGTTTTCTGCAATTGAGTATGGTCTTAGTCACTGTCCATAGCTGGTTGGTCACAGAATAAAACTTTTAAATCTCAAGGGCCTAATTAATACAGTTTTTCTCATCAAATTTTGAGCTGAGAGACACAGAAGCTGGATATTTCTAGTTTCTGCATCACTTCATATTGGTGCATAAAAATGGTACATAAATCTGGCTCTACTTCATTCTCAAGTGGAAATAATGCAAAAACGTTGATTTCTGTGCTTCACCTAAAATATCTACCTCAGAATGTTTTGCATCTGTTATAAAAATGTTTAATAATGATAGCTAAATATTGAGAAGGCGCACCCCACATTATGTGTCACATCCTGTAGTTCTTATTAAGATTGCCAGAACTTAAAGTATTCTGGACAGCATTGGTCTCAGCACTCATATTTGGAAAATTCTGAGAACTCTTGCTAATGGGATGCCTTAATTGCTGCTCATACTAAGGTTCGCTAGTTGAGTTGTTCTCTTATTTCTATCAATTAATATAGTGTCCTTCCAATAAATTCCGTTTTAAACTTAAATTAGCTCAAATTGGTTTCTTACTTGCAATGAAAAGAATCTTAGCTAAAAAAGTATTTTTAATTTCCTAAAAGGAGATTATAGCATGCAGTGCTTCACAAACTTATTGAAGACTGAATGGTCCCTTTCAAGGACCTTCCTGTTAAACCAGTGTTCTTCTCCATGGGTTTTGGGGAGACACTAGTTTAAGGTAATTGATTTATCAGTGCTGTCAATTTCTTGAAAGCTATATCTAATACTGGGTTTCAAATCCAGTTTCTGAAGGTTATACTAATTGCTTTAATATATGTTCATAGAATTAGGGACCCTCTATGGTGATACTCACTAATACTCAATAATAATGCAAATAAAGCCTCAATAGACAGTTTTAGGGTTTCTCTTGGAAACAAGAAGACAGGGCTCCATTTCAGATGCAGTGCTATTTTCCCAGATATTTTTATCAATTCGTCCTCAGGTTTAACAGAGAAAATATTATACAAGACACGTAATAAAAAATAGAGGCAGAAATGGTTGGTTTATTACTGAGATGATAATTGTGCAGCCACAAGTGAAGAAAAAATAAGTATTATTAATTTAATAGACCAAAAAGTAGTAATAACATTCTTTTCTACATATCTAGGAGGTAAAGGAAAGGCAGAGAAATAGCAGGATAAAGTGTAATGGAAAAGCAGCAGACATGATTAAAATCTAAATTCATTTATTAGCTCTGTAACATTGAACAAGGTCTTTTAATCTAAGCATATTTCTAGCTCTATAAGAGAAACAATTGCTCTATGGTTTTGTGTTAGAATTAACTGAAATAGTACTCATCATAGTAAGAGTTACCCTTCAGTAAGTTCTATATGCCAGACACTGTGCTAAGCCTTTTAAATTTATCACTTTGTTTAATTTTCTAAGCATTTCTGTGAGGTTGACACAATTTTTTTTTTCATTTTGTTACTGAAGAAACCTAAGCTCAGAAACATTAACGATATTGCTTAAGGTTGCCAGTAGATAGAATTCAAGATACAAATTCAGGCTTTCTGACTCCAATGACTGCATATTGTAAGCACTCAGTATTTACTTTTTCTAGGAAGTCCCTTGTTGCCCTTTGAATAATTGGCAATAGTGAAATATCTTATCATTTCAATATATTTATTACATGAGAGAAAAATTATAAATCTGTGTGGATGACACTTGTGAATTCTGAATTCTCTCCTTGGTCAAGGTAGAAATCTTTTGAAAGAATGACTTAAATGGAGCGAAGAGAGAATTGAATCGCCAACATAATCATGTTAAAATAAGGAAAATTGACCGGAGCATTCACATCATGTAAAGAGAAATGAAGGAGTGGTGAATCTGTGTAGGATGAGTGAAGTTATGTCATTTAAAGAACTGTTTTTTAACCAGAGTAGGAATGTGGATTGATGGAAAATTCAAAGGCTGTTATAGAGGTAGTATGTTCAAAGTCTGAGTAGTTAGGATGAGCAAACTGATTTATTTGGGTGAAGAATGAAATTTACACCAAAAGATAAAAAAAAATACCAATGGCTAAATTCAGAAATGGCCCCAAGTAAAGTCTTCTCTCCCTCTCTGTTAATATATGAGGTAATATTTATTGAATAGTTACTTTGTGCAAAGCACTCTCCTAATCATTTTACTTACATGAAATCATCTAATCCTCATACCAACTCTATTAAATTGACACCATTTTCACATTTATTTTACCATTAGGGAAAGTAAGTCCCATGGGAGTTTAATGACTTGCAAAGTTTCCAGGAGGTTGAAGAGCCAAAATTCAAACCCATAATTAAGTTTCAAACTCTATGATCTTATACCAGGGTACTACCACATTGTAGCTTAGATTTGCTTTATTATGTTATTTCCTTTCTCATAAAGGTAAAGTGGTTCCATATTACTTTCATTATCAAATCTACATTCCTCTGCCTGACCTTCTGTGACCTCTATCAACTTGTAGCTCTTGATCATCAACATGATCTTTCATCACTCTCCCAAATATACTCCTGCTCTGTTACAGATAAACTATTTCTATAGTAAAATGTCCTCAGTCTCCTGATTCATTTCTCTGAACTCCTTTAAAATTGGGCTCAAAAATACATCTACTGTCTCCAACAAGCCCTATCTGATTTTTCCAATTAAATATCAATTTAAATTACTCTTTTCTCGGCAGGGGATGTACCGTAGTGGAGCTACACCTACCTCACAAGCGCAAGGTCCTGAGTTTGATCCCTGGTACAAAAAAATATATAATTTTTCCTTAAAAAATGTTTTATCTCCTTGGCTATTGAGTGGATATTGATTATTTTGTCCTTAGTAAATTTACTTGAATATTTAATTTGTATTTTGAATATTGAATCTGTAATATTGAATCTGTATTTTGAGCACGTTTCCGCTAAATGAATTATATTCCTTGAAATTAAAAAATAATGCCTTTACATAATCTTATCCATTCTTTTGACCATATGAAACAGGAAGAAAGAGGAAAATAGTAATAAAGCATAGTAAGGAAATGTTTGTTTCGTCTCTTCATGTGTCCAGAAACAGATTTATTAAAAATTCTACTTTTCTCTTGTAGAAAGTTGAGGTCAGACTACTAATATTTTCCCAAACAGATGGTAATACCAATGTTGGAAAGGTTGAAGCTCATTTTCAAAGTATGATAATCAGATCATTGGTTCAAGAAACAACAGGACTTGGAAATATTTGTAGATTAATAGTACCTTTTATATGACAATTTTAATTTTACACATCCCTGTAGAGATTATTTCACAATTACTGAAAAAATGACAAGTATCCAAGAAAATGCTTTTTTGTTTTGAATGTGGAAATGCACATACGCAAATGCAGATATTTGTTTAATGTCTGGACAGTGGGGAAGATTTCTATTTGTGCTTAGTAAATTGCAGTCAGTTGGTCCTCAATAATTTGGCCAAGGTTGTCACTGCTAATGGCAAAACATTCTTGTTGTTGTAGCTAAGCAAACACTCAGTTATTCATTTTCCTTCTGGAAAATGTCATTTTGGAAATGCTCAGAGTACTTGTTTGTCATGAAAGATTATGGGGATATCCTTTGGTAAAGTTAAAACTGTACAAGCAAAGATAAAAAGATACATTTAAACATTATGGAATTTGCATGTGCTTACAGATATATATGCAAACCTTCATGTGATTTTTGTTTTGTGTGAAATATCCTATGTTTCAGTGGAATCTATCTCTTATGAGCATCCATCCTTAGATTAAGGGAACTAACATAAGTGACTTCATGTATATTCAAGGCTCTGAGCATATGGATTTTATTGAACTCTTAAAGATATATAATAAAAACTATTCACGGATTTTGCCCCCAAAACTATTATCCTTAACTAAATACACAGTACAATTATCTTACTATCAGAGTAAAGTATTTATGAATCAAAACAATATGTGAACTAGATTGAAAAGTGTAGGAGATGACGGAAATGTATGTGAAATTACACAGGAAATGTTAAGAAGAATACAATTCATAGTATTTTTGTTTCAATTTGCTCAGTTTCTTATACAAGGTGTTACTAAGGACAAGATATAATAGGATTAGTAGGTAAGTGGGAGTCAGAGACCTGAATTCTAGACTCAGTGGTACAATTAACTAGCTGTTGGACATGAGCACGCAGATCACTCTTGTTCCCCTCACAAATAGGGGTAAATATTCTCAAAAATGCAGTTCAAATTTTAATAGTAATAAAAGGGACATCACTAGCCTAGAGAGCTTAAATGACTCAGTATGCATTTATTTCTCCTTCATAAAAAATTCAGAGGAAATGTTTTCTAAAGAAACAATTTTCTCACTTTTATTTAGGTATTTCAAAATAACCCATTAGTACTTACATGACTGAAACAATGTATTTGACCTGCCTACACTGCATCCTATGCAAAACATGAGAATCAAATGAAATTGTGTTCATAAAGCTTTAACAAACTGCAGAGTACATAGTAAATGAAAAATAACCTCTAGAAGGATTAGAATATTAAGAATAAGGCCAATAGGATCAGGCTACATGGGTTCAAATCCTTAGTTTCCTACTTAATTGCTCTGTGAATTTGAGCAATTTGTTTAATCTTGCTAACCTTCAACTTTTTCTTCTACAAAATAAGGATGATGGTACCTACCCCATTGTAGATATTAAAATGCAACAATACATGTAAAATAAGATCTGGCATATAAAGTTTAATAAATGTAATTCACTTGTTGAAGAAAGAAATCTATGGAGCATTTATAATATGTTTGACAATATTTTTTATGCTTGGACTCAAAGATGAACCAAGATATTAATCAGTCTGCCTTCACAGAGCTCATTCTAATTAGGAAGACAAATAACACATAAGCAAACACACACTATCATATGAAAATGGCATGCAGAAATTATAACAGAAAAAAAAAAACTAGAGTGAAACTATATGGGAAGAATGCATGTTTTTTGTTGTTGTTGTTGTTGTTTTTTTTTTACTTAGGGTTGTTTGGAAAGGCTTCTCTAAGAATGTGACACTTCATGAGAGACCTGAACAATACATAGGATGACAGCCATGAAAAGATCTGTGAGGGAGAAAATGACCGAAAGAGTAAGAAGTGTAATATATATATATATATATATGTATATATATATATATATATATATATATATATATATATATATATATATATATATAGGGTTTTGTTTTTTTTGTACTGGGGATCGAACTCAGGACCTTGCACTTGCAAGGCAGGAGCCTTAACCACTGAGCTAAATCCCCGGCCCGAAGTGTAATATTTTTAATGAGGAAAGAATAATTTTAATTTTCTTTAGGAGGAGCAGAGACACCAATATGACATGAAAATTGTGAATTAGGGGAGAACAAGAAGGAGATGAGATCAGATTGGCAAAAGGGGCCAGATCATGATGGGCTATGTCAAATGCTAGCTATTAGCATTGCTATTATTGTTAAGCTCCAGGCGCTTTGATTATTGAAGTAATGCTTTATCCCATTTAGTAAATCCTTTTAAGATCCCACAAAGCAGAAACTTGTGACAACAATAATAGCAATGATGGGCCGGGGATTTAGCTCAGTGGTTTCGCTCCCTGCTGCACAAACGCAAGGACCCCAGTTCAATCCCCGGTACCAAAATAAAATAAAATAAAAATAATAATAGCAATGATGGCAGACTTTATCATTTGACCTTTCATAAAGTGATTTTTCACATACATGGTTTCATTTACTCTTTACTGTAATACTGTAAGTTATATAATTTTTATTATCTTTCTTTTGAGGAGACAGGCTCACAGAAGATAAAATCCTTGTGCTTAGTCACATAGCAAAGTATGTAGAAGATGTGGAACAGAAAGTCTGACTCTAGGTTTTTACTTTATTTATATCATGTCTTGTTGACCAATAACAAAAGTGATCCACAAAGGAGGGTCTGATCTAACAGAGAAATAGATATCACTTCCCCAGGTACGAAAAGGGCTCATAATCCTGATTTCATCCCCTGAACACATTTAAGAACTGAATACAAAGAGCCTATTTTTTATTGAAGAAATATTTTTTGTTCTTAGTGCTTGTGAAATTTATGAATAAAAATTTTAGTCTAAAACAATATCTTTGAAGAGACAACAGTACAAATTTGTAATATTTGAGGTTGCTTTTTAATATGATAAGTTTCTGTAATAAGTGAGCAATGCTTACTCTCACCTTCTGGTGTTTTCCATTGGTTCAAGGATAAACTAGACTTATGCGGGACAATATCTAAATTTGATTGAACAAAAGATAATCTCATTTAGAAAGAATGATACATTTCAAACACAGAGGTGCTGGAGCTTGGCACAATCGATTTTCTTTTTTCTTTTTTTTTCTTTTTTTTTTTTTTTTGGTATGGGAGATCAATCTCAGGACCCTGTGATTGCAAGGCAGGTGCAGCAACACTGAGCTAAATCCCCAGCCCCACAATCCATTTTCTAAACAACATTTATTAAAATATATCAAATGCTGACCAAGTTTATTGTGAAACAAAAGACAGAATCAGTCTATTACTTTGTCTTTCACTTTCAATATTTATGAAGTTATTTTCTATGGAAAAACATCTCTAATAATGCATACCTGAATTGAGTCATGACATTGCATGCCATAAATTTACAAAATCATCACGTCAATTAGCTCAGTGGTGCCACACTTGCCTCCCAAGGTCCTGAGTTCAATCCCCCCGGTTAAAAAAAAAAATTAAAAATTCTAATGACACACAGTATCTACTAACATACAGCAAATACTTAAACAACAAAAAGAAGTCATGTGTGTTACTTAAGAATTAGTGGGTTTTTTCCTTTTAGGTTTTTGTTTATGTTCTGGTCCCTGACATTCCAGTAGCCAGTTTTGTTATGATTGTTTTGGCTCCTCTGTGCCCTCAGGTAAGACAATCTGGTCAGCAATTCTAATTATACTAATGATCTGCCTATATTTTCCAGAGACCTAGTTTGCTATTGTGAACTGTATAGCACTAAGATGAAAAAAATCTGTTGATAAACTAATTCGTCTTCTCAAGAACAACAATATTTATAATAAGTGATATAAAATGTACATATAGGGGATTTTTTTCTTTAAGAAGTACACAATCCAGTTAGGAAAGCCAAGTATGTACAAATAAAATTTGACTAATATAGAAGTTTATAATGTACGTACAGTCAATTAATAACTTTGAAAATCTTATACCTCAGCTTTTATTGGGATTTATAGAGATCCCTATTTCAAAAAGTGTCCATCTATGAATATTTGGTGAAAAAAGTGTATAATTCTTAAGATTTCTTGGTTTTTACTGCATTCTTTTTCATGGTATGCTAAATGAAATTGCTTTCTTTTTTTATTTTTATTTTTTGGTACGGGGATCAAACTCTGGACCTTGCACTTGCAAAAGGCAGGCATGGTGCCACTGAGCTAAATCCCCAGCCCCATGAAATTGCTTTCTTTTTTTTTTTTTTTTTGGTACCAGGGATCAAACTTGGGTCCTTGGGCTTGCGCAGCAGGCAGCGAAACCACTGAGCTAAATCCCGGCCCTGAAATTGCTTTCTTAATTCCCTTTTTTACCTAGTTCATTATTAATGTTTGGAAATGCAGTTATTTGCATGTTGGTTTTATGTCCTACAACTTTCCTGATTTTTATGATTTGTATATAACCTTCACCAGGCTTTCTTTTCTTTCTCGTTTTCTTGTTTCTTTCTTTGTTTTTCCTTCTTTCCTTCTATATTTTTCCCTTCTGTTTTTTCTTTCTAATTGTGTGTTGGTGAATTCATTTGCATTTTCTAAATCTAAAATCATGCCATCTGCAAAAACAGATAGTTTTATTTCCTTTTTAATGTGGATGCCTTTTATTGTTGACTAAATGTTTTGGCCAGAAGTTTCATAGTAAACTGAATAGAAATAGATAAATAAACATCATTTTATTTTTCCTGATCTTGAGAGAGTTAGGGACTATCATAGAGGGACAGAAGGCTGGAACAACAAAATAAACTCTTGGGCACAGTGAGCTATTACACTTTGTAGCATGGCATGTTTCAACAGACCCAATATAAGATGTGACAAAACAACAGAAATAGAATGTTTACATAAAATGAATAATCATTACGGAGAAAAATAAACTAAATAAGCCCTCTAGGGTTACTTGCTTCTGGTCAGCTTATGATTCATAATTTTCATAGTCACAAAGCTAGGCAATGGAATATTAGCTTACCACTGTCTTTTCTATAAATAATATCTCTGATGTGTAGGTTAATATACCGGTTTTCAAGGTTATTTTCTATGAACCTGAAGGTTGATTTTGTTAAGAACACTGACTCTCCTCTTGGTTCTACACATATCTGGTGGTTGACTAAAATGGAATAACAGCCTTATATCTCTGTCTTCATATTGTGCTGGTCTCCTTTGATGTCTAAATCTCTAAATCCTTCAGGGAGAGACTCTGCATGCAGGCAGGTTGATCACCTAAAATTTTTTTTTTGTCCAAGGCAGTCATATAAGTTTAATTTGGCTGATCACCCTTTGGAAATGGTATGCACTTCTTCTACCCTGCTCGCATGCTTTTTTAGCAGCACAAGTTCTTCAACCCTATCATAAGGCCAAGATATTAATAAAAAATGATGATACAAACTGTAAGAGTAACTGCAGTTTCTTAGCAACGTTAACTACCTCAAAGCCTACTTGGCTGGATACTTTGTACAAGATGATGGAATTAGATACAGGAAAACTAAATAGCTTCTAAGATGAGTTGACCATGACCTCTCATCACTAAAAGAAATATCTTTTTCTATTTTTTATTAATTTCACTGGTACATTTTAGGTATGCAATATAATGACAATCATCATTGGCAATGTGCACTTTTACATAATCTCTCTTGGTTCTTATTTTTTCCTCATTCCCTTGCTCTCCCTTCAACTCCTCCATCCCTCCCAATTTACAAAGACTTTGTTTCCATTTTTCAATTTTCTCATATTAATTCCATTCCTTCTTTCCTTTCCCCTACCCCTCCCACTTCCCCTTCCCCTTTGCCCCTTGTCTTTCTATTTCACATTATCTATTATACCTTTTAGTCCTTATTTACACTTTCAGTTTCTCACACTAGAGAAACTATTCAGTATTTATACATGTGTGTCCTATTTATTTCACTTAAGAGAAATATCTTTTAAACCTTTGTCCCTGGCCAATGGAAATTACTGGACCTTAAAGCAACCACCAAAAATTCAGAAAAAATCCTGTCATTCTCTTCTTTCTGTAAGCAGCAAGTTTCTCTCTCTCTCCCTCTCTCTCTCTCTCTCTCTCTCTCTCTCGCTTGCTCATTGACTCCACTCAGTCAAAGCCCCAATATGTCTGGAACCTCCTCTGCCATAAATATTTGCTTGTGCAAAAAATATATAGTGTGTTTCTTCAATATTTGCCACAGTCTCCTTTCTGTCTTATCTGGATCAAAAATTTCATTATTTGATAAAAATCTTATTGAAAACTGTCTTTTGCCACAGAATGTGATTATAATATATATAGCTATTATCAGGTTGAGGAAGTTACTTTCTAATCTATTATGGTTTAAATCTTAAATGGTCCCCAAATGTCTCATATTCAGTGGTGGGGCATAGTTGAAAAGGGCTGGTAACTGGAAGGATAACTTGTAGGTGTTTATTCTGGTCTTCAATTCCTCCCTTCTCTCTCTACTTCCTGATTACCATGAAATGATCACCTTTCTTCCTCCCAGTTCTTGGAGAGAGCCAACCATTGACTGAACCTACTGAAACTGTGAGCGAAAATAAATGCCTCCTGCTTTAAATTGTGAATGTCAGGTATTTTGTCACAGAAAGGAGAAAGTAACTAATAGAGAAACTTGTTACCAAGAGTGGGATCATTGCTCAGACTATATCTGAACATGTGGCTTATAATCCTTAGAAACTTTTTTTTTTCTGGAGGAATTTGGAAATGTTTGGAGAAGCAGGATAGAGGAGCCTTAGAATGTAGTAAGCAGAGACTGGTGGGTGATTCCGGTCAGAGCTCAGAAGAGCAGAATGCTTATAGGAATGTGGACAGCAAAAGCCAAATTCCGGAGCTTACCAGTTGCATTTTAACCTGAGGGTATATGTGTAACACTGTGGCAGAAAATTTGTTTATATTTTGCCTATGTCTGGAAACATTGTGGGATATTAAGATTAAAAGAGGTAGACCAAATTACCTGTTGGAGGAAAAATCAAGGCAGCCCAAAGTTCAGGCTGTTGCTTGGCAATTGTTGGCTCCTTGTAGCCAGTTCTGCAGTAAGAATCAGAAATAAATGGCAGAACTAAATGATTTGAAAAGTTTACAGTTTCACAGAAAAGAAGGACCTGCAAAGTTGGGGCCATGGAGAATACTGAAAATATTATAATTAAAAAGAAGCAAAGTTCTTTGTAGAGGGCAAAAAGAAAGATGCCTTTGTGGGCATCTCAGAAATCACTATGACCATACCCTTCACAGGCTCAAGGGTGCAAAACTATAAAAATTTCAATTAAGAAGAGAGTTCCTGGGGCCCCTGGTCAAGCAGAACAGCCTTGTGATGCATATTCCTAAATTCAGCCACCTAGGAACGCAGAGGCTACTTCAACCATAATCCAAATAGGCCTGGCTACTGCTCTTGTTAGTTGAATTCCTTTCTATAACCCATATGGTTCTGCCATTAGCATGCAGAATACAACTTACGAGGTCAGTGCATTCCAGAGCAAGGCTTGGGAGGCCAGGCAAAAATATGTGACAGGGTCATGTTCCCTGAGAGTAGACCCTGAGAGGGAAATACATAAAACTAAGAAAATGAAGCTAAAGGTACAGGAAGTTGAAGATGCCAGAATTGTGGATCATTTTCTGAGGAAAGCCATGGACAATGAGTAAAGTCAATCCAAGAGTCTGGCCATGTGGGCTGCAACTGGCAATGCTACAGGGGCAAGTCCTCCAAAAGCCTTTGGAACACACATCACACCACAATTTGTACCAGATATTGTGCTACAGTAGTTACTGTATACCCTAGTTTTCTATCCTCCTATTCATGCCACTTGAAATAAAAATGTATGCTTTGTTCCCATCTGTGGGAAATGGTAGAATTCAGCTATCTAGTTGTAAGAATAGATCACAAGAAGTTTGTTAACTAAGAAAATTAAGTCATTTCTGGGAAATTCCACAAGTCTGTTTGTTAAAAGAATGCCAGAAAACTTTAAGAGACCTTGTAAAAGTCTCACGGGAGAAAAACAGGTTTTCCTAGTTTTCTTATTTACCATTTCCTGGGATCAGAGAACCGTGACCCAGTGACTCTACAGGTGGTGAGAGAGATATGACTCACTATGCACATCTGTGATGTTTGTGGGCCAGTGGGCTTGATTTTAGCTAAAGTTGTCCTGCTCTATTGGTACCATCTGATAAGAAGAGGGCTGCGGTGTGCTCTTTGATGTACAGGATTGGTGAAGGGAAACAGGGGACTTGTGAATTCACCTGTAGCTTTTATGAGTCACTTAAAGTCACTGGTTATCATCAGAGGTTAAAATCAGAAAGACAATAGCCAGAATAACTAAACTGCTTTCCTACATGTATAAAAACCTTGCTTCTTCCTTTTGTGATTGTCAAATAGTGCCAGAGGAATTAAACTGCTGTTCATCCCCCAGGCTGTCTCCTTTACTTTCTTTAAAAGTCAGTGCTTTCTGGCATTCCAGGTCTCCCTCTAGAGAGACCACCAACACCCATTTATGCTGGAAGTGTTTATATTTTGTTTTTACAGGATCTCATAGCAAAGTGTTTGCCTTGAGTCTCAAAGGAGATTTTGGGCTTAGACTTTTTAGCAATTCTGAAACTGTCAAGTCTAGGGGACTCTTAGAGATAGAAAAAATGCATTTTGCATAATGAGAAGGACAAGACCTTTCTAGGAGTCAGGGGTAGAATGTTATGTTTTAGACATAAAATGTCTCCTAAAATTCTCACCTTCAGAGGTGAGATCTGGTTGGAAAGGCATGTCACTGGGGGCATTTCTTCTAAGGATGTATTCTCCTCCCAATTACTTCCTTCTTTTTTGCTTCCTGGTTGCCATGAAGTCAACAGCTTTCAATTACCAGGCTCCTCCTCATGCTTTGTGTTCTGCCTTGGAGCTGGCTGATCATGGACTAAACCCACTGAAAACAAAGACCAGAATAACCTCTTCTCCTTTAAATGCTAAATGCTAAATATTTTGTCCCAGGTATTCTAAAGAGACTAATAGATATTCTTTGTTTATTAGATATTTTAAAAAGGAAATGGTGGACTTCTGGTAAGATGGCAGAGTGGTGAGCAGAAAAGAAAGAGCCTCTCCAAGATATGGAGTCCATATGCTAGAATATTGCAACATGGGGAAGAGAAGAAGGAGGGAAGTGAATCCCTGGGACTCAGCAAAGATTTGAAGTGAGACTTGGAACCTATGGGGAGAGAGAAGAGAGAGATCTCAATGCAGAAGAGGGAGGTGACAAGCTTTTCTTTCCCTCAAGCCCCAATTCATGGTGTGAGAGGGGCAGCTTGAATCTTCAGAGGGAAGGTGACTACTGCTGACTACAGAGGCCTCCACGGAGAAATGTTCCAGTGGAATGGAGCAGTGGATACTCTAAACTAAACTGCCTGGTCCATGAATTTAGTCTGGTTCAGGAGTCTTCAGGAGACGGTGATTGGCCAGTTGCCATTTTGGAAAGGAGCCCACTGAACTCAGGGCCAGACCAGCCACAAATTGGCGATGTCTAGGGGTTCCCTGTGTCAGGGTGAGACACAAGCATGGGAGGCACCCAAAGTCAGAGAGCTCAATTCAAACTAGCCAGCAGCACCTGGAGTGTTGCAGGATGAACAACTCAGGTCCAAGTCTCACAGACAGATATCAGAAGTTCTGTGGAGCTGAAAAGAAAGGTCAGGCTTACTGGAATTATCCACCATCCTACTATAATTGTACTACTGGCTTGCTGGGATCATTTAACATGGATCTGGGCTCTGTCTGCTGGTATTTTCTACCAGGAACAACAGACACACCCTGAAGTGAACGTTTTTTTTTCTTTTCTTACTCTGTTTTTTTCTTTTTCTTGATCATATGCTCTTGTTTTGTGAGTGTGAACATTGTTTCTAGCTTGGTTGTTGTTTTTTGTTCTGTTCTTGTTTCTGTTTCTTCCTTCTTTTGTTGCCTCCTGTCTTTTTCATCAGTTTCCCAAAGACCAAATAATTTTTCTTTGTCTTTCAGTCTTGCTTTTAATTTCCTTCTCTTCTATTTATCTATTTTCCCCTAATCCCTTTTAAACATTCTTCCCTGAGGGTAAAATCATCATATTAAAGGGATATTTATTCTAAATTTTCAATTTTGTTTTAGATATTGTTATAAACCTAAAATCTTGTTCATATGGTTAAAGGTGGCAAATTAATAGTTACCACAGTTTGTAATTTTCTAGACTGTGCTTCATGTTATTGTTATTACTGATTTTACTACTTTAGCCAAGGTGACATGCTTGTTTTCATCAATTGTTCTTCCTTTTATGCCAACACTGAGATTGACTGAGAGTCATAAATAATACTATAGAAAAGTGGCAAAGAACTAGGGGCTAGTCCAAACAGGCAGAAATTTCTTATCCTTGATAAATTGAACAGGTAGGATTTTGCATCAGACTCAAAAACCAAAGCCAGCTACACCTGGAAGACATCTCTGAGAAGTAGTCATTTCCTAAGTTTTCCCAATACTAGCAATAAAGCTACCTACCATAAGCAATTTACGATCATCATTGAAGAATTTAAACTAAAAAAAAAATAGAAAATGAGAAGAAACAGAATCAAAATGCAACCTCAGACTTCCAGCTTCCAAAGGCAAACCTAGAGGGGCAATTTGAAAGTCACTTACCTGGACTCTCTGATCTAGTAAGAGCAGATGAATGAAGGCTGTAGTAAAAGGCAAATTAGAAATAATTTCTCAGATAACTAAAGAGATGATGATCATATTGAAGCATATCATTAGTGAATCTAGAGGAGATAAAGATGAAAAATAGAGGAACTTAGGAAAATGATGTAAACTTTGAATGTCCAACATAAGAAAGAAATGAAATTCATGAAACAATTCAGATACCCAAAAGAGCTTGGAGTGAAGTATTTCAAGCACTAAAAACAATAACCTCCAACCCAGATTGATGTATCCCACAAAGAGACCATTCAACTTTGATGGAGAAATAAGATATTTCCATGACAAAAACACCTGAAGAAATTCATGACCAACAAATCAGAGCTCCAACGTGTTCTAAACAAAATTCTAGAAAGAGATAATGAAGAATACAACTCCATGAACCCCAAAAGAATGAATTCATTAGCCAAAGTAAGGCATTAAAGAGAGGATAAAGAAAGAGAACTAAGAATGTGAAAATAACATGACAAAGATAAGTCAATACATATCAGTTATAAGCATCAATATACAATCCCATTTCAGCAATCAAAAGTAACAGGAAGAATTGATCAAGAAACAATCTCCAACAATATGCTGCATACAATAAACATGTTTAACTCAAAAAGAAATTCACAGACTGAAAATCAAAGGATGAAAAACTATTTCATATGAAAGGAAACCAGAAAAAAGCAGAGGTAGCTACAAAATTTGTAGATAAAGTGGATTTTGAACCAAAACTGATCAGAAAAGAAAAAGAAAGTCACTACATACTTGTTGAGGGAACCATCTAAGAGGAAGAGATAACAATTATAAATATATATGCAGCAAATACCAGTGCACATGACTACATAAAACAAATATTAACAGACATGAAAAATCACATAAACACTAATAGAACTGTAATGAGGAAACTAAATACTCCACTGTCACAAATAGACAAAACTATTAGGGAAAAAAAATCAACAAAGAAATATCAGAGCTAAACCAAATTTTTGAAAAAATGTACTTAATAATGTCTACAGAGCATTTTACCCCACAATATCAGAATATTCATTCTTCTCAGCTGTACACGGGATGTTTTCCACAATAGACAACATACTTGCTCATAGAACATGTTTAAGCAAATGCAAAGGAGTTGAAATTGCCCCATGCATTTTATCAGTCATAGTGCAATAAAACTGCAAATCATTGGCAAAAAGAAACCACAAAAATGCAGGTAAACATGAAAATTAAGTAACACCTTACTTTACCTATGTCTCAAATGTACCAATAAATGTTTTACTAAAAAAATACAAAAAGTTATAAATAAATAACACTTTCCTCAACAATCAATGGGTCACATATGAAATTAAAGAAGAAATTAGAGAGTTTCTACAATCAAATGATAATGTCAATACAACATACTGGAACATATGGGATGAAATGACAGCAGTCCTACAAGGGAAATTTATATAGGTGAATTCACATTTCAGAAAAACAGAATGAACTAAAATAAAGTATGTCAAGTCCAAAGCTCATATGTGGAAGAAGTTATAAAGATCAAAGCAGAAATAAATGCTACTGAGACTAAGGAAACAATACAAAGAATTAATGAATTGATGAGTTCATTCTTTGAAAGATTAAATAAAATTGACAAGCCCTTAGCCAACCTGATCAAAAAAAGAAAAGACTCAAATTCATGCAATTAGGAATTAAAAGAGTGAAATTAAAATGGATCCTGCAGAAATCCAGATTATGAATGCCTACTTCAAATATCTGTATTCTAATAAGATAGAGAACACAGAAGAAATAGAAAGATTCCTAGATACATATGTTTTACCAAAGCCAAATCAAGAAAATATAAAAATTCTAAATAATCCAATATCAGTTAATGAGATTGAAGATATAATTAAAAATAATGCATGAATTAAAAAAGCCCAGGTGCTGACAAATTCACAGCTGAACCCTACAAGAAATTTAGAGATGATCTAATACCAATACACCACAACTCTTTGATGAAATTGAAAAGGAAGTGATATTCCAAGACTCATTCCTCTGATGCCAAAACTAGAGAAGTATGCAACCAAAAGAGAGAAATATAGGAGAATCTCCCTAACGAACATACAAACAAAACTCCTCAGTAAAATAAAGGCAAACAGAAAGCAGCAAATCAAGAAGATTATAGACTATGACCAAGTAAAATTCACCTCAGTGATAGAGGGATGGTTCAAAATACACAATTCAGTAAATGTAATATACTATATTAACAGAATCAAAGACAAAAACCACATGGTTATCTCAATGAATGTGAAAAAAGCAATTAACAAACTCAACATCCATTCATGAAAAAAACCCTACAGAAAATTGGAGTAGATTGTCTTTACTTGAATCTGATAAAAATCCATCTATGACAAACAAACAACCAACATCATATTAAATGGTCAAAGCTTTCACTGTAAAATACTAAATGGTAAAAGCTTTCATTCTAAAATCAGGAAGAAGACAAGAATGGTCGCTAACAACACTCTTATTCAATATAGTTCTGGAAACATTACCTAAAGAATTAGACAACAGAACAGAATAAGTACAGGAAAGGAAGAAGTTAAATTACCTTTATTTGCAAATGACATGATACTCTTCATAGAAGACCCCAAAAACACCACCAAAAGATATATAGATTCAATAATCAAATTCAGTAGCATGGCTAGATACAAAGTTAGCACTCAAAAATGAATAGCATTCCTGTACACAAATTTTGAAAAATTCAAAAAGAGAGAAATTAGTGAAACCACACGTTCCTCAATAGCATCAAAAATAAAATGAGGAGGGTAGGCCAAGCAGCCTGAGTCTGCTCGGCTGTGTTTCGGCTCCTGTCTGCTACACGTTGAGGTCATGGGAGCAGCTTGGAGCTCCACCTTCATCCAGTGCTCCACTTAGCCACACAGGCACCTGCAAAGCCCAATTCAATCCCCACCACCACCACCTTATGGCTCTTCTGCTACCTGGTCCCTCACTACAGAGGCACAGGGGAATATACTTCACATAGTTAAATGTGATAGATTAATAATTACCACAAATTGTCATTTTCTAAGCTGCACTTGATGCTATGGTATTGCTGATTGTAACATTTGGCCTAACATGTTGTGATTGAGCTAATCAGTTTTCATTCCTGGTATAAGGAAAATAAAATAGCCTCAGAGTCACTAGAGCCTCAAAACCTAAATGCAAGCCATATCTGGAAGACACTTCTGAAAAGCAGTCATTCCACAAGGGTTTTAAACACAAGCAACAAAGATAACTGCATTAAGCAATTTTGAAATATCAACCCAGGAATTAAATCAAGGACAGTACAAAAAAAAACAAAAATGAGAAGACATTTAAGCAAGGCACAAACTCATACTTCCACTCCACAAAAAGGAAATTCTGGGGGAAATGAGGTGGAAAAATTGGATAATCAATCACCTGCACTCCCTGAACTGATAGCACAGGAAGTAACAAAGCAGATACATGAAGCTCTAGAAAAATTCAAAGCAGAAATAATCTCCCAGATAAATACAGAGAT